>JAURVB010005260.1:0-23543 GCA_033002965.1 Piper betle
GGGCGGAAGGTTCCACTCTGAAAGCTCAACAAAGAAAGAAAAAGTATATATACCTAATTGATGTTACTGCAGAGCTAACTAAGAGTATATAAATTAAAGCGTCCATTGGGTGAGCCGGAGACCTAATTAAAGGTACCAGGTAACTAACTAAAATCATATAAATTAGAGAGGCAATTGGTGAGCTAGGGCAGATAAGTTTTTTGCCCCAAAGTGTGATCCGAAGGCCTGAATCAATTCTTTTCAAAATAAAAAATATAAAAACCCTACCCCCATGCCTAATGCCGCCGGACCATAGCCATGCGGCCTTGGCCTTATGTGGCAGTGCGTCGATCGAATCTGGCCGGTCCCAGCCAAATATGGCCACATTTAAAAAAAAAACAAATATTGGCCAATGGCGAGTTCATGCCAAGGCCGATTGGGCTTAGCGCCGTCGATTGGAACTCACTGCCGTTGACACACGGAAAGAAGGGGTGGTTTTTCTTTCATTAAATCTATGCCGTCCTTGTGACCTAGATAAAAGTTTGGGACATAAAATTCTTTGGGCCTTTAGACATGAGAACAACCTTTCCCTATAAATTATTTAAATATGATATAAAAGTACAAAATAATTTTTTGTCAATTGTCATATCAAGGTAGTGTGGGGCGACCAAATGATATGAAGTGGAAAAGAATTGTCGCAAGATTTGCTTAACATGCTCATCTAGCAAGAAGGTTAAAACAAACGACGCAATTACTTAAAACTTGTCATTTCTTGTTTTTAATGTGTTTAGCCAAAGAAAACAAAAATTGTAAGGAACTTTCACCTGAGAACCACTGGAGGAAGTCACGTTTTTTTCTTTGAAATTCTTTGGCCTTACAGCTAATACCGGACTTAATTTGAGCCACGTTAGAAGCATATAACTTCGCAACCGTTAGCCCATAACATCTACACAAGAAAGCAGTCCTCTTAGTAATAACAAAAGCAGACAACTTAATTTTTCAAAAAAATAAAGAGACCCTTTAATGACAAAAGCTAATCTCTATTCTCTACCTCTAACTTATCACTTCCAATCCGCGAGTGATAAAAATCCTGTCAATCCAGCGTAATTGAACTTAAAATGAGGTGTTGACGACGCTCCAACAATACATGAAAACTAAATGTTACAAGAATCTTATGAATTACCAAATCTCAAAAGACCAGAAACCAACTTTATACATGCACACCAATAATGTTTACATATGATACGATATGTCCACCTAATGTTGGAAGCTCATAAACCGAAGTACCACATCTCCGAAACAAACACAATACATCAATTCATATACCTGAATCCCTCATCCGTGCAAAGAGATATCACATGATCTAGATGAGCAAGTGACTTCCTGTAACATTTTTTGGACTCATAAACTGAAGAGTAATTCATTCAATGGCTTCTGGAATTCTAGACTCCACGAGCCATTGACTGCTCCGCAGGTGGAATCATAACTAGGACAGAACGACTATTGAAACCAGGATGAGGCAGACGGCGGCGCAGTTCTCTTGCTTCCTGGCAAAGAGAGATTCTGTGACAGCAGAAGTGAGTTGCAAAGTCGCATGCTGTTTCACACTGTTCACGCTGCACATCATCCTCTATCATGCTGCCACAGCATCCACATGATCTCACTAAGGCTTCACAACTCCCCTGTTTTATCATAGAAATCATAGAAATAGAATTAGAGAAGAGTTTTTTTGGGGAATGTTCGACTTCATTTCATAGAACAATTACTATCTACAATAGTGAATTGCAAAAGCATCATGTTTACTTCCATCGTCAAGTCATTCAATAAATGTTGTGTTTGTATTAATAGCAAATATTCAAAGCCTGCACTTTGCATGATAATGTAATTCATTCATGAAATTTCACTCAGAATTTTATCGGAACCATGTACATGTCTAACAGTTGCAGACGTACATCTAGATGTTTACCTTACAAAAAATTACACAGTCACGTACTTGGAGCACGGAAACTGAACTTATCATAATTTGTGAAATTTCCAACTAACTCAATAGACCTAGTGACCATCCAAACAGCAACATCTAAAAATGACAATGCAAATGTATAAAACTAAATAAAGATACAATAATCCATGAAAAAAACAACAACAACTTGCCTCAAGATTGAACTTCCTGCGAATTGCAGTGCGGCTAGGATATGAGAACCATGGAGCCAGACAGTTCCAACCAAATAGACAATTCCCCAGTACATAAAGGCCAGTATAGGACAGGCAATGGTTCTCAAATGTGCCCGGACCAGAGGTTAACCTTTCAACATTGCTACCATACAGCACACAGGGAGCAAAACTTCCCAAAAGACCTAAATGAATTTGAAATAGTTAGCAACAGAATACCCAATGATGACTGGCTTGTATAAATCAGAAACTGATTACACAATCATAAGATAGATTTAAGCCACACTATTTATTGCGGAAAATATGGCTTCAACCATAATTATAATCACCACAGAAATGGCACTCACACAGCCCTAATATCTAATATGCATGCATGCAAATGTGCATATATTAAGATCAATGGGATTTCAGCAAAAGGCAAAGCTCGAGCAGAAGGTTATAATCTTCCCCTCGATCAAGAAAACAACCTTAGTGACGGCCAAAAAACCAAACAAGTACAGAACCAATGTCAAACACAAACCTGGTCCAAGAACATTTAAAAAAAGGATTATACAATGTTCTCCTACATTTTCAGCCCAGGAAAGAAAATTGTAAGCAATCTTTATACCAAAGGCCATCATTCACCCAAATAAGATTTTATCAGCAAGTTCTTTACCAAAGCCATGAGCATCACATTTTATCATTTAAGAACTGATTCTTTATCTGCAAAGTTTTCTACCAAAGACAGTTATTCAAAAAAGACAAAAAAGCAGAAACATAAACAATCACCACAAAATTCCCCTTATTGTTGCCAAAATTTCAAACCTACCATAATTTAGTCAACCAAATCAGTCAAATCTAAGCATCTGACGGGAAAAATGGCAGTCCCAAAGTACAAAACGCAATTTGAAAAATTGAAGTTAGAAATGTATGAACTTTCAGATCACTGCTGTAAGACTCATCGCTTCCCAATAACAATGCCTTCCCCAGGTCTGCCATCCACCCACTCACCATCGATGCATTCTTAATTGTAACGATGCATTCATAATTGGAATGATGGGCGCAGACATAGGCAGAGCGATTGCAGGGACAACCAAGAAATTATTTGCCACCACCACCGGAAAGGGCTGTGATGATTCTGTCTTAGAAAGAAGAAGAATTGCCTCCTCCGACTTGGCCATAGAAAACAAGCTAGTGAAAACCTGGTGGTCAGCTTTTATCGTAGCAATCAATACTCATTTCACACCACATAGATCCAACCTACTGCATCTGACTCCAGATATCAATACCTCACATATATTTGATGCCTTCACCATATGTGTTCTAAAGAAAAAACAATCAAGCCCGAATTCCGTCTACATCTGTTTTCAATAATCTTTTCGGATATACTTGGATTATTTATGAACATCTATCCCAATCTAACAAACAAATCAAATCAAATAAGATAAATACTTTGTCGCTTTACAATAAGATACATTGTAATTCTAAGAGTTAACCAAGTAAATGAAAATTTTATTTTCTGTTAAGAGGAGTATATTTTTATAAAGGGATAAAAATTACTTAGCTCCCCTTGATCGAGTCAAATCAACACCGAGTTCCCCTCCTATTTAAAAGCCATTACCTAACACCCTTCAAATTTAACATCATTAAAAAACCATTAAGTGCTTATGAGCGAAAATTATACAACCTATAAAGTGATAAAATTGGATGATTTGACCAAGTCAGGAGGAGTTAAGGGATTTTTACTGTTAATAAAATATGACCTACTAGGATTAGATATGGATCGGATTAGCCTAAGTCCAGATCTGAACAAAATTTGTTCATATATATTACAAATACCCAAATTCTCTAAATCCAAATCCAAATCCAATCAAATTCCTAGTCAAAATATTCCAATATCAGATATGGAATTCATCTCTAACCCACAACTCACCATACACTTGTGGACACACTCACACAACAAATACTCTTCATCTAGCCCTTGGGAAAACCACCTCACACCCACAATAACACCACCCAAGTATGAAAGCTTTGTTTATTCTTAACAAAGATCATGCCATTTATAGGAAAAATGTACTCATTTAATTCCACGTTATTTCACTAAATTTGGCCATTTGCACATTGGGCCTCTGAGGTTCCTTCCAACTTCCTTAAGATAATCATTATAACGTAAACCAATTCATCGTTTTACCAACAATTCTTGATTGAAATTAAATACAAATGGGGAACTTTTTCACCATATCTATCAGTGAAATATTTGGCAAAATTCATCAAGACAATTTTAAATCAAAGCAGTAGCAATGGAGGGTTATACCACTGTTGTTTGGCCTATTTATCGAGCATTATTTCATAATTGCACTTATAAGACTATAAAAGCTCAACTTAATCTCCAACCCTAATTTTCCCGTTCTCACTACTCGCACCTCTTAAACGGAAAACTGACCACCCCCTGCTTCCACCAATCACAGCCCTAGTTGGGGATTATTCTATCATCCTCCACTCTTGACATTGATCATCCTCATCTTTTCACCTATCTTCCGCTACAACTACCCTCTCACCATTCAGATGGCATATTCAACATGGGTTTCACTCTTTCGAGTTTACATTCGAATTCATAGTACCCAGATACCTTTCATATCTCAAAGTTTTGATAGGATATAGACTGGAAGTGGTCCAATCAATATCCAATTCGAATGGATAGTATTTTATTTAAAAACAAAATGAAAAAGGATTAAATTTCTATTTATTTGATTAGGGCATAGGATAACAATTCATCTTTCTTTAAAGAGGCCGAAAATAACATTTACTTGATCCAGATTGTTGGCTAGACAGTTTCAGATTATAAAAAAAATCTAATTAATGTTTAGAAGCTTGGAATTCTTTATAGCTTGTGTGATAATAACTTACAAAATAAATAATTGACAGGACGGCTGAAATTTTCGAACTACTTAATGTTGATTGAATTGAAGTTAATAAAAAACAAATTTTTGTCAGCTCTCTACCAAAGCCATAAACATAAAAAAAAATCACCCAAGGAAGTACAAGCAATTAATAAAAACAGCCAATCACACAAAGTTCCTAATAATTGTCGCCAATCCCGGCAAATCTACCATGAATTAGTCAATCGATCAAAATCAGACACAGTCACCACGTAAGACAGACAAACAAAGCACAAAAATCGTCAGATTGGGGAGCTAGAAACCGTACAGACTTCCAGATCACTGCTGCAAAACTCGTCGCTGCGGCCGAGGCAGGCGACGGTGGAGGAATTCCACTGGGATCTGCCGACCGGCTCCCCGATCACGCTGCCCCGCCCCAGCGGCAGCCCGTCCGCCGTCCACCCCACCGCCGCCGGCGCGTACGCAGTCGGATCGAAGGCGGGGGCGGCCGGGAGCTTCTTCGCTTCCACCACCTCCGGCGGCGGCGGCGGCGAGGATTCCGGCGGAGTGAGAAGAGGGGCGGACTCCTCGGGATTGGCCATGGACGCGCTTACACACACGGAGCGAGTGGTGTCGGTTGGGGGCCGGAATTTATATACGAGTTTGAGGTCGGGTAGTCGGTACTCATTTCGGACATCACCATAGACTTTTCAACTGTTGACTTTTGGGCCTCATCATCCATAATGGAAATTCTTCAATCAAATTATTTCAACTTTTAAGGGCGGAAAAAATGCACGCCTGTCTCTTCTTTCTATAACTAATTAAGTCAATTTTTTTTAATTATAATTAATATCTATTTATATTTTTTAACGTAAAAAATATAAATAAGAATGCACATATATTATAATTTGTAATATATTATTTTATTAAATATTGTATTATAATTGGTACCACCTGATTGTACCTCGTATACCTTATATCCGACATATTATATACCATTTTCAAATCTCATACGATATAAGTTTTCTTATTATATTAATTTATATCTGATTTTTTAATATGATTTTTTTATAAAATTTGAGGTTTTTTAAAAAATATGGTATTTTAACCCGTATTTAATAAAATATTGATAATAAAATATATTTTTTGTATTAAATAAAATATTTTATTTATAATTTTAAAATATTATTGAACCTAATGCGACGAAGTTGAACCAAATATACCTATATTTACATTTAATACTATGGTAAATCCCGTATGGTAACTTATAGAGTATTTAAAACTATAGGTATACATAGTTAAAGATATATTAAATTAATTAAAATTTTATTTTTATTTACATTTATTATATTTGTAATTATTTTTAACATTTTTCGTATAAAAGACTAACACCTTATTTCTATAATCACTGCCTATATTTTTTTCTTAAATTTTTTATGTTAATTAGTGTAAACAATAAAAATCACTATTTTGAAAGATACTTTAATAAATAAACGTTAGTTCAAAATTTAAGATTCATATGCCTTTTAGTTAAAAATTTTTTTTACAGATAATTTGGTAATGAATTTTAAAAATATTATCAATATAATTAATTTATTAATTTTTATCAATAGTCCACTTAATTAATTGGTCAAACAAAAAAATATTTATATTTTGATTCGATCATAATCGCCTGACCGTATTAAGTCATAAATCTTGATTTGGTCGTTTAATCCCTCTTTTGATTCAATCAAACCTGAGAATAGGTCAGATCACTTAGCATATCAATCCAGAAGGTTGGAAATAATATATTGCTAGACGAGGTTAATACTTCCATAGTCTTAGTTGGACGTTCCTTTACATCCATCTAAGTAGATGCTGACGTGGCTGGAGTCACTTTATCCTCTAGCAACATTTTCGTGGTCATCCACGACCAAACTAGTAACAAATATGCTATTCTAATTTTTAATAATGCTATCAAAAAAAGATCGGTGCTGTAGCACATTAATCATGCTTCGTGAATCCTGCATGTATTTAAGTACGTGGATGTTGATTTATTGTTGCAAAGGCTATAGTAAACTCGTTGTAGTACTATTTTTATTATATTAGATCACCTTAATTTATGGACTTTGAAGGTGTTGGATGTTGGATATAAATATATACATCAATTTAGAATTGTATCATGTATTATTATTTAAGTTTGGCCTAAATTTAATTAATTTATTAAAGTTAAGTATTTATGGGTCATAAATAAATATGTGTAATTGATACTATTTTCATAATTTTTTTATGATTGCTCAAATTGAAATTATGATATTAAGGTTATAAATAAAGAGGTTATAATCTCTAAATTTATATGTAGTTTTCATTCTGGCATTTTATCGTCCAAAAACTTTGGTATTGAAAACTAGTATTGAATTTAGAAGATCATAATCATAAAAAGAGAAGAATCAATTTTCTTTTATGGGTTCTGGTATGCTTCCGCTATATAATTTTATTTACTTGATAATTTGATATGAAGAAGAATAAAGTTTTATGACGATGGTTTTATCATTTATAGAATTTGGTTAAATTTAAAATTTTGTTTTAAGTTTAAGTTATTAAAATTCTAACAAGTAGTCTAAGAGATAACTTCATATTATATCATTGAAGATTAATTTGATTTATGTTTGATTTATTGATTTATTGTCCATATTTGATTACTGCATTGAGATTCATTTATGATAATAAATATGAGACAATTATCAAGCTTTCATGTGAATAATAAATCGGCCCAAAGAATATTTATTATTTGTTAGGATTTATTGCCTATATTTGATTATTGTGCTGAGAGTACCACTTACAAATTAATATTTCTGTCCAAAGACTAAATATTAATGTTGTGCTAGACATCTATTGATGAGATTAACCATTATTTGAATTATTAATCTTATAATGAGCATGTCGTTTTGTTCTATGGATTTAGTTAATCAAGCTGCTTATATGATTTCTGCCAATATTAATTCAGTTCCAATGCTTAAAGATAATTTTAAGGATTGGAAAGAAAGCATGATGATCGTTCTCGCCTGCATGGATCTTGGTCTTGCGTTAAGAGACTGAACAACCTGCTTCTTTTATGGATAAAAGTTCCATTGAGGAAAAAAAGGATATTGAGAAGTGAGAACGTTCAAATCGCATTAGTCTTATGATCTTGAAAAATATTTTATAAAAAACGATAAGGCTGAAAGAAGTACACTTTTGTTGAACTTGATTTCAATAAAGTTTAAAGGCAAAACAAACATGAGAGAGTACATCTTAGAAATGTCAAATATTGCTTCAAAACTAAAAGCACTAAAGTTAGAGCTATCTAAAGATTTACTTGTACATTTAGTTTTAATTTTTCTTTCGACACAATTTAGTAAATTCAAGGCCAGTTATAACTGCCAAAGGGACAAACAGACTTCTTAATGAACTCATTTCTTATGGTGTCCAAGAAGAAAAAGGTTGAAGTAAGAACAGGTTAAAAGTGCTCACTTGGCTAGTACCTGTCAGGACAAAAATAAGAAGAGAAAAAGGTTAAGGCGGCTGATAATGATTCACACAAGCAATAGAAAAATAAAGAAATTAGGTTTCTTGCTGTTTCTTTTATGGTGAACCTGGACATATGAAGAAGAAATGCACTAAGAATCACGCTTGACGTATAAAGAAAAGTCTATTTCTTAATTTTGTTTGTTTTGAGGTTAATTTAGCTTCAGTGCCAAGACACGCTTAGTGGCTAGATTCAGGTGCTACTACTCACATAAGTATGTCAATGTATAGTTGCCTGAATCACTGAAAACCAAATGATGCTGAAAGATTCATTTATGTGGGTGATGTCAATTATAGTTGAAGTAATAGGGATGTTTAGATTATTATTAAAGACATGATATTATTTGGATTTGAAAGAGACATATGTAGTACCATCTTTTAGACTGGAATTTGATTTCTATTTTTATATTGGACAAATCTGGTTACTCTTGTTCATTTAAAAATAATAAGTTTAATCTTTTCTAAATTCAAATATTGTAGGTACAAGTTCCTTCTCTTTTATGGTAATCTATATTTATTTGATACTATTGCATCTTTTAATAAAACTTTGCATGTGGGTTTAAGTTGTACGAAAAAGAAAATTAACCAATGGGAATTTTACTTTACTCTGGCATAAGCGTTTAAGACACATTTTTAAACAAAGAATTGAATGAGTTATGTCATGATAAAATTTTTGATTCTCTTAATTTATCATATCTTTAAGTTTGTATTAAGTGAATGAAGGGAAAACAAACAAATATAAGGAGACTAGGTGCCGATAAATCTTCAAGTGTCTTAGAACTAATACATATAGATATTTGTTGGCCATTTCTTATGGCTTCTTGGAATGGTTAATAATATTTTATTATGTTCATAGACGACTATTCTAGTAATGATTACCTTTATCTCTTTCATGATAAGTTTTAAGCATTGGACGTATTTAAGGCATATAAGGCTGAAGTTGAAAACCAACTTGACAAAATTATTAAGGCTATCAGATCTAATCGTGGTGGTAGATACTATGGTAGATATGATGGATTAGGTGTATAATGTCTAGGACTATTTGCCAAATTCCAAGAAGAGTGCGAAATTATCCTACAATACACAATGCCAGATACTTTTACCATGAATGGTGTTGCTGAGAGATGAAATCGAACATTAAAAGACATGGTGAGAAGTATGATTATTCATATTATTTTACCTAATTCACTTTGGGGTGAGGCACTAAAGAAAGTAGCATATTTTCTTAATAAAGTACTGACAAAGGCAACAGTTAAGACACCTTATGAATTATAAACTGGAAAATAACCCAGTATTAAGCATTCATGTATTTGGGTTTGTCCAGCTAAGGCAAGGCCTTAAAGGTCAAATGAAATAAAATTGGACTTAAGAACAATTAGTAGTTATTTTGTTGGGTATTCTGAACGGTCTATAGGGTATAAGTTTTATGATCCTACAATAAGGTCATTCTTTGAGACGAGAAATGCCTAATTCTTTGAAGATGTTGAGTTTGGAAGGGGAAATAAAATTAGAGATTTTGTCTTTGAAGAAGAATCTATTTCTCTTCATATGATTATTCTTGATAATAATCAAGATTATATTCCTAATGTTGTTCAAGAAACAATACCAGAATTACAAGACAATATCGAGATTCTCTAATCACAATCATTAAGTTATACTTGAAGAGGAAAATCAACAACCTCAAGAGGAAATGCCATTGAGGAGATCCACAAGCGAAAGGAGAAATGCAATTTTAAATGATTATATCATATTTCTCCAAGAACATGAGGATAACATTGGAATTATAGAAGATGATCTAATCAACTTTCATCAAGCCATGAAGAATTCTAATTCTCAAAAGTAGATTGATGCCATGAATGGAGAGATAAAGTCCATGAAAGCCAATGAAGTTTGGGATCTCTTTCCATTGCCTGAAGGTGCTGAAACCTATTGGTTGTAAATGACTATTTAAAACCAAAAAGGATTCAAAAGGTAATGTAGAAAGCTATAAGGCTCGTCTTGTTGTAAGAGAGATTTACTCAAAAGGAACACATCGATTATAATGATACTTTCTCTCCAATTTCATCAAAAGACTCATTAAGAATAATTACGGCATTAGTAACATATTTTGATATTGAGTTATATCAGATGGAGGTAAAGACTACGTTTCTAAATAGTGACATTAATGAAACAATTTATATGGTGCGACCAGAAAATTTTGTATCGGGAGATTCAAAGAATATGGTTTGTAAAGTAAAGAAATTCATCTATGGACTTAAGCAAACTTCTCATCAATGGTAGAATAAATTTCATCAAGTTATTCTCTCATTCAGTTTTGAGATGAATGTGATTGATGATTATATATATCATAAGTTTAGTAGGAGTAAGTATATTTCTATAGTTTTATATGTTGATGATATATTACTTGCCAGTAATGATATAAGCTTCTTGCACGACACCAAGAGATTTTTATAAAAGAAATTTGAAATAAAAGATCTTGGAAATGCGTATTTTGTATTAGGAATTCAAATACATCAGGATCGCTCTCAATGTATACTCGGATTATCACAGAAGACCTATATAGAAAAAGTGCTCAAGAGATTTGGCATGTAAGGTTGTAAACAAAGAGATACCCCTGTTTCTAAAAGAGACAAATTCAATATAAATCAATGCCCTAAAAATAACATAGAAGGAAAGGAAATGCAAAAGATTCCCTATACTTTAGCAGTAGGAAGTCTTATGTATACTTAAATATGTACGCGTCCAGATATTACTTATATTGTTGGAATGTTTAGCAGATATTTAAGTAATTTAGAATTCGATTATTGGAAAGTAGCCAATAAACCCATGAGGTATCTTAAGAGAATAAAACATTACATACTTACATATCGGAAGTCAGATCAACTTTAGATCATAGGGTATTTTGATTTTGATTTTGTTGGTTGTCAAGATAGTCATCGATATACTTCTGGCTATGTCTACCTGATTGCTGGAGGAGCTATTCTTGGAAGAGTGATAAGTAGACACTCATAGCTTCTTTCACCATGGCAACTGAATTCATAACTTATTATGAGGCATCCAATCAGGGAGCATGACTGCGGAATTTTGTCACAGGGTTGTGCAATGTTAATAATATTGAAAGACCACTTAAGTTATTTTGTGATAATCAGTCTGTAGTATCATATTCAAATAACAACAAGAGCTCATAGAGATCAAGTTCCTTGTTGTGAAAGAAAGAGTTTAAAGTGGTAAAGTTTCGGTAAAATCACTATAGAGCATATTAGGATAAATTCCATGGTTGCGGATCTGTTTACTAAAAGTTTACCGCCAAGGTTTTTCATAAGCATGTTGCTCATATGGGTGTTGTATCATTTAATGATATACTATTTTAGTGGGAGTTTATTTTGTTGCGGTATTTGGTTTATGCTTCACTCTTCCACTTTATTTTGGTGATCTCATCAAGTTGGACCAGTTGAAAATAGGTATGTTTAGATCAAATTATGTATAATTTTCACGTTATACATCCTCACTTGATATATGTCATTTAATTGTGTTGATGTATGTGACCTTGGATGAGTTTAATTACGATACATGTAATGAAAATCACTTTAATCCTATATTAACATTGATAAATGTGTGAAATTGTTATTTTGGAATAATAGCATAAGCTATTTTAGAGCAGTTATATAAAATTATCTTTGTGTATATATATAGTCAAAGTGGGAGATTATTAAATGTTGGACATAAATATATACATGAATATGAAATTGTATCATATGCTGTTATTTAAGGTTGGCTTAAATTCAATTGATCTATTAAAGTTAATTATTTATGGAAAATAAATAGAGGTGCGAAATTCAATGTGTAGATACTATTTTTATAATTTCTCTTTTATGATGGGTCAAATTGAAATTATAAAACTAAGGTTATAAATAAGGAGGCTATGATCCCTGAATTCATATGCAGTTTTTATTCTGGCATCCCATCACCTGAAAATTTTGGTTTTGAAAAATAGTATTGAATTTGGAAGTTCATAATCATAAAAAGAGAATAATTAATTTTCTTTTATAAATTTAGATATGTTTCCAATATTTAATTTTATTTATTTGATGATTTGATACGAAGAAGAATAAAGTTTTATGATGATGGTTTTATCATTTATAAAATTTGGTTAAAGTTAAAATTTTGTTTTTAAGTTCTAACATAAGGATGTAAGTATAACAAGTAGTTAAACTACGTAAATTTTGGTCATTTAGAGCAATGAGAGATCTTATATAGGGAGTTTGCTATAACATTTATTATAGTAAATCCCTCTTTCGGAGGGAATAGATTTTTAGTAGCAAGGGTCGTTTAGGTATGTATTGCTTACAACTAGGGATGAGATCGAATATCAAATATCTTTAAATCCAATCTAAAGTTAACCGGTTTATATCAATTTAGAATTAGCTTCAAATTTTTTAGATATATAATATATTTGAATTGTATGTGGATTTGCGGTGATTCGAACCAAATAAGTAATATTTTATAAAAATAAAATTTAAAAATATTTAAAATAATATATTTTATCATCTTTTCTCAATTATTATATTGAAATCTATATTTATATTATTTTAATCACTTGGGTCAAATTTGGATTGAATACAAATTTTACAAATTCATATCAGATACGGACATAACAGCCGAGATACAGACTTTACAAATTCAGATTGATTCGGGTTGGATTTGGGTTAGGATTTTCAAATTTAGATTGGATACAGCTATAGCACTATTCGTAGGCGTCGCCCAGATTTTTTGTCAATAACTTTCTAACCACATTCTGCCATTTTATCTGTCAAACTCCAAACAATAATATAGTTCGGGCTTAACAGCAGGGAATGAGATAAAAATTATGAGTAGCTCATACAATGTATCAACCGTTCCAATACTTATACAGAAAACCTTTTGCTTCCTCCGGATGTGTTTTATCTTTTCAGATATTTACCAACTAAAAATTCTACTACAACATATACCATGCCAAAGGTAAAATTTGCCCAAAACCATACAGCTTCAATTCTTTCTGTAAGCAATGATCATGAGTTTGGTTGTCACAGCTGGAGATGAACCCCGATAACGATTTCCAGTTCACACTTCAGTGAAAAAACGAAGTCGTTTTACCAGAACAAAAGGACACAGGGAGATGTCTCCAGGTTCATCATCAGGATAGTTGATTCATGTTGGTACACCACAGGCGTTACTTTCCCCTGAAAGCTGCTGCTTTCTTTCGGCTTGCAGTGACCGACACAATGATTCAAGCTTTTCCTTCTGACTCTTGACCTTGTCAAGCTGTTTCTTCAGATACTCACGCTACAACAAAGATTGTACAACATGTGAAATGCTAATAGAATAAGAATAAGAACTCAATATGACAGATATATTTCTCGTGAAGGGGTAAATCATATATCATTTGCTGAACACGTTTTGTGTCATTGATATTGCCAGTTGCATCTATTTTGCAGATGTTCTATCATTACTTCTCAAAGGCATCAAGTTAGAAGTTCAAAACATTTTGCATACCTCTTCAACAAGCTCTATGAGTGAAACATCAGTCTTCTCACATTTGCTCTTCAGGAAAACATTTTCCTTCTTAAGCTCCTTCATTGACTTAGCCATCTATTTGGAGCAATCAGAAGTGTTGATATTGACCACAAACATAAGAAAACAGCAAAGTACATGCGCACATTAGACAAATAAGAAGAGCATACCTTTTCCATCTCTTGCTTAAATGTTTCAAAAACCTCATTGCTTTTAACCAATGCTTCCTGCCAAAATATAGTTGCAATTACAACCTTTGTCCCACATATTACCCCAGAAATATGATTTTCTTAAGTATTGACAGATGAAATAAGTTTTTAGCCTCTGCCAAAGTGGTATCTGGCTGATTCCTGCCCAACTGCGCTCCAGAGACAATAAACGAAGCTAGAACTTACTTGGAATTGCTGAAATCTCTCTCCATCAGCGGCTAGCTGCATACGCAGATTCTTCTCTGTTTCTAATAAGACAGATACTTGTTCAGCATATAACTTCATTTGGGCTTGTTCCTTAGCTGACTTTTCTTCATGTTGTTTAAGCTTTAGATCAGACAGTTGAAGTTCCAGCATTTTCTGTTTCACCTGCATGTTTCATGCACAGCCAAAGACAGTAATTTTTCGTAACAATTCCATAGCAATTTTCTCAAAAATGTTAAGTATATCAATACATTGAAGGATCATATAAACACAAACAAATAAATGTAGAATTATACCTTCTGTTGACAGACCAGTATAAACAAATACATTTTAACTGTTACCTTCTGTTGAAATTGTTGCTCCGAAATAGCATACTGGTCACTTAGATGCTTAAGCTTGTTTCTCAACCTGGAAAAGGGAAATTCAAGCAGGAATAAGACCTCAATAATACGACTCCTGGAGGCTTAATAAAAAGTGTAAAATAAGCACTAACAGAAATGCCACAATTAAAATGCAGCAAAACAAATGCCAGTCATATTGCGCAAGCTGCATGTGGTCAGTGACACAGTATAACAGATTTCACTTAATTTTGGTTGATATGTCAATCAAAACCCCAATTGAAGTATCAAAGCTTTCCACTAATCAGTCAAATCATGACCTGAATATAAGCCCCAATATTTAAATGGCTTCAGTGGACCTACATTTCATTCTCCTTCAGCTGAAGGAGACACTCATCTTTCTGCTCTTCAAGTTTATGGCTTACATCCTACAATTACATGATCCAGTTTAAAGTATGTTATCATCTGAAACAGTGGACTAAATATAACACGTACAGCACAATGAACAATATGATTCCTACTCGGGCAAAGAAAGTAACTACATTGCATATTCTCATTTTTCAACAAATCCACCAAGAATATTAGCAAACCAGGAATTGTGTATACACAAGATAATTGGAAATCGTCATCAGTTGGAAAAGAAAGACAGGTTTACCTCCAGCCTCTAGATTGATTTATCATAAGCATGGCAAGAACCAAACACTCACTGTCACTCAAGTGAGATGAAATATCAACAACCTCCTCCGCGATTAACATGTTGCACGGTATCAATAATAGCAAATCAAACCAATGCAAATGCTCCAAAAGGCCCCATGAGCAATGTTTAAATTGGCCCTCCAATCAAAAGAAAGTATGGGATGAAAGGGGATGGACATCAATCCTAGGCACAAAGATGTACACAAATATAGGACCCAATATGATTCCTGGAGGCTTGTCATTATTGGTGGTCAATTTTTATTGTTTCTAATTGATCAAAAAGCCTTCCAATGTGATAAGATCCATCTTACTAGTTTGGGCTAATTGCCAATCTACCATTTAGCGAATTTAGCAATGGAGAATATATGGCAAAATGAATGAAACAAGACAAGTACACCACCAACCCCTACAGGCATGTCTATAAAGCATATCAACCATGCTTATAAACGCATGCAAGATAATATAAAACCACTGAAATCATAAGAGTGATGATTTAGAGCTCTTAATTTCCATCAATGAGTAAATACTAAACCAAATAAAGTAGCAACTCTCAGTTTTTGTTATCACCAGTTCCGTTGGCTATTGAAGATTACACAAGATGGAAACATTTGTTCGCCAATCGTCACTAAAAACTCTGATTGCCACAAACTTAACCTTTAATCTTCAACCAATATCACCTTCATCTGTCAATAATTTTTCCCATGTCATGATGTATCTTATTTGCAATCTTTTTGCAGTGAAAACTTGTCTCTTTTTGTTCCAACATTTAAAGGCTTTTCAAGTACATTTAGCCAAATATATAAAAGTGCATTCAAGAAGATATTAAAATTTTCAGCTTACTTGTAGTCTTTTTTTCCTATTCAACTTTTCTTTAGTACTTATCCATCAACACAGATTAATATTCAATCTTGAGATATAGTTTGAGGCATGTACTAAATTATAATAATTGAGCACTACAGGTAATTGCAATAGTTGATGGTCTTGTGATGATTGACATCAAGACAGAATGAAAGCACATGTAATCAACAGCATTTGACTAAAATTGTAGAAAGAAACTACAATCAGCAAACCTTTATCGCATCATGAAATTTTGTAGATAGTTCAAGTCGCAAGTTTTGACCGTCGGTTGAGACTCTCTTGCATTCATCCTACATGAAACAAGTCAAATTATTTCCACTTACAAAAGAAGAGAAGAAACTTTTTAAACAACGTGTCGCTTCTACTTGTGTGTCTGAAATTGGATATCACAAGGCAATACTGTTATATAATGTTATGATAAAAATAAAATTATTTTTTCCATATAAAAATATCTAACTAGCATCAAGAATATCATCAAACTAGTACTATATATCTTAGACAACATACATAATACAGCTTTTCTTTTTTATTATTCACTGCAAGCACTTCACCGTAAAAATGATTATACTCACATACAGAAGCAAAGAGGTCACAAGTCAAAAATGATCATATTCCTTAGAATATAAGAATTCATGAATGCAATGATGTGGATAACCATCCATAAATGACTACAATGCCCTGAGCATTCAGAGAAATAACCAACAATAAAAAATTTTATGATGTACCATCAGCATTTTGTTTTGACGCTGCAGCTCCCTACATAATGATTCCAGCTTTTCACGCACAGCAATTGCTACAGCAATAATTAACAATGGGAAATATCAACATATACCCCAGTCTTATCTTCACTTAGGCCTTCTAGTTGAAAAAAAAGCGAACAACATCACTCAAAACAGAAATAGCAAACCCCGTAATTCAGCCAAGAAGTAAACATCTTCTTCTATAGTAAAACAGATCATTTGTATATTCATTAATCAGAAAAAAAGTTTCCAGGACATGCCGAAAAAGATGTAGTGTCTTCTTTTCACTTGGTTCCTTACGTTTAAGAACCAGCCATGGAAGTCACTCATATTTTAATTCTGGAATCCCATGAAATAAACAGCATTGTTATGAGCTAAAAAAGAATTCTATGTTCTAAAAATGGCTAACAAACAGGACATTGTTGATCAAGTATGATAACTACATAATTGAAGCATTATCACTGCTAAGGAGTCAGCACTCTGGCTATCAGAAGTAATCCCTAGACAGCCAATTATTAAACAGAAAAAGGCAATATGCACAATCATCTTAAGCCAAATCATTTCTATGATATTCACATTATGCTTGGACAAACAGAAGAGGAAGGGAAAGATGGTAGATTTTTATAGATAAAAGAAAAAGCCGGACAAAATACATGTGGTATTCCACCAGGTAACATTATCAGAAACACCTTCATCGAGAATAAAACAAAAAAGATTGTTGGAAAGAACATGCCATGGAATTGATCTCCAGAGTAACAAATCAATTAGTGCTTCACTTTGCATTTGCACTGCCTTAACTCTTAAATATTATTCTTTCACATATTTTAAGCTACAGGCGAGAAGAGGAGCCTTGGTACAATTGGTAAGAGTGTGGCCTAGTGGTCACAGGCTCTGAGTTATGAAAACAAGCTCTTGCAAAATGTTGGGTAGGGCCCCGTATTATAGACCTTTTGTGGTATGAATCTTTCCCAAACCCACAAGTACAGGAGCACCGGGTTACCCTTTTGTAAACTATAAGTGCATTTTCATAAGAATGTGAAGATTACCTCCATCTCTTTCAGCTACAACTTGCTGATATTTCAAAGTTAAATCCAATAACTCTTTTTCTGCCTTTGAAGTGCGTTTCGTTGATTTCCGTTTTACTTCTGACGAGCTATCCTAGAATTCCATCAAAGACAGTCACCATATCAATCCAACCACTCTTAAAGTAGATTTCACTTGATTAAAAATGTGTTTCAAAATAAAAAGCTGCAGGAATGCAAACAGATAGGTTATAAAAGAAAATGCTGCTGCTGAAAAAATTTAAATCGAATCCATGATTTTTTTCGTTTGAAAGTGCCATTTGGTTTAAAGCTTTTGAAAAAGCACGCAAACCTTTCAAAAGATCAAGATATTTACTATGACAACAGTATAAAATGAATCAATTTATGCAGAACACCATAATGGCAGAACACACATATATATTCACTTCAAATGCTATGCAGAGGATTCAGAAAAACATTCATCAACCATGATAGCCAGAGAAACAATTAATAAAGAAGCCGATTGGAACACATTTTGTAGAATTTTATAATGGAAAAGCACAATTATAGCCGCTTAAAATGCCAATCAACAGATTCGGACAAACATCAAATCAACCGTGGTAGCTACATATACGATTTGTAAAACAGATTGGAAGACGCAAGATGCTATAATGCGAAAACAAAGGCATGCAGATATATAACCACTTTAAAAGTGCCATGGAACAGATTCAGACAAACATCAAATTAACCAAGATAGCCACAGAGAGAATCAGTAAAGCAGCTTAAAGTACAATTTGTAGGAGTCTATAATGCCAAAACACAGATATGCAAATATATATATATATATTTACTTAAAATGACATGCAGTAGATTCAAACAAACATTAATCAAGCCATTGTGGTCACAGACACAGTCATTAGCAGAGCAGATTGAACAAACAATACTTTCGCGTAAAAAATCACATACCTTCCCGTCTGCATGACCTTCCTCCTTCAAATCCCCCACCTGCACTTCGGCATCTGCTGCCAAACACCAAAGATCATCACCAAAAGCAAATAACGTCACCATTCACCACAAAACACTACCAACAAAATCCAAAGATCACTACTTTACCGATAACCGAGTGTCGAATGGCCTCGCTGGAGCCCTTGGCGCCATCGCTCCCCTCTTCAACCTCGACGAGAGGCCATGGCCCGACCTGGGCCGATCCAATCCCTTCCTCGCCGGAGGTGGGCTCGACGGGTAGCTCCTCGTAGTCGGCGGCGACGGCGGCATTGTCGGCGTCGGGGCTCTCGACGAAGCCGTCAGGCAGGGAGCCGGCCTCCGGCAGGCGGTCCGCCGGGGAGGAGGCGGCCGCGGCGTCGGCGATCAAATCCGGCATTCCGACGGGGTAGGTGACCCTTTGGTTTTGTGCGGGTCGGGAGTGAGGGAGCGATTGATTGTGCGGTTTGTGCAGGCAAGGCTGCTTCTCTACTCTTACGGTGGGCTTTTTTTTATTAATTATTAGTTATTAATTATTAATTAAAATTAAAACATGTCCGCATTAGAAATGTGGTATTTTTTAAAAAAAGTATAATAATTTTTAAACTTTTTTTTTTGAAATGCGGATGTAACGAGGTTAACTGTGTAATGCATAAGGTATTTAAAATAATAATTTTGTGTAACGGCAAAGTCTAATTAGTGAGAACTGGTAGGTATAATTTATCTCTTTAAAATTGATTAGCCAAATTAAAGATTAATAGACACATAATTTAGTTCAAGAGGAACCATATGTGATGTTAAGTTGGGGGTTATAACAATCGTAAACAACTTCACCTTTTTAATTTCTATACTTGGTGAGTAACTAATAGCCTAGCCTACATGTTAATTTAGCACATCATCTACTCTATAGTATCGGGTTGGCTCTCATGGAGATTAGTGAAATTGATAATGTCATTTTTATCAATGACTTTGGGATGTAAATCTACATTAACGAGTTGGTGAGATTAGTTTTTTAAGGTCAAATCGTATTTATATAATTTTTATATGATTCATACTCTAACCCAAAAAACACTACAACACTACAAACCCATTAATTAGATTATTCACCTCCCACCTTGTCAATTTGAATCATAGACTTATGAGCCTTACAAACAAAAATAAAAAGAAATTTCTGTTAGATTTATAACTTGAATTCACAAACAAGTATAATCTCATTCATAGTAAATTTATTATAACACCCCGATTTTAGTTCACCTAAAAACTACTTCGAAAATATTATGATCGAGTCGAATCATATCTAAAGCAGTTAGTCTATAAGACTTGATCAATAATATAGATTGAAATAACCCACTTGGTGTTAAAAGAAAGGAAGACATCATTAAATACACATAAAAAACATATCAAATATAAATGTAAAAGAAAATAACTGCTCTGAGCTCAAGTGTGTGTAGAATTTATATGTCCTCCTACCAAAACTAATTCAAGATCACTAGACCTACATAATAATAGGAAAAACATTAATAATGAGTGTTACTGGTTTATAAATAAGTAATAGTTAAATTAGCACAGGAGAGCTAACCCTCTTATTAAATGAAAATGTTTATATCCTCTTCCACAAAATCTCTTATAAGGATGTTAATTAGGAGCCGTTGACCTCACATGACAACGCCCCTTTTCTTATTCATCTCATGCTTTGTCAACTTTAAAAATTATCTCTTGAACGGGAACATTAATTTCTTTTCTTTTAACCCTCTACATCTTCCATATCACTCCTGACCCTGAGTACAAAGGCCGAGTACTCTCAGACATGCGCTGCATTGCAGTACCTTTTGAAATCACAAGTCTAGGCATGAGTTACATTGCAGTACTCGTAAACCTCCACATTTCCCTGGGTTTGAGGAACTCAAAGGTGGAACTGTTAGGATTCATCGGGAATGGAATAGATGCACACCAAATCCAGAGCCTGCTTTGACTAACATGCGTACTATCTCAAGACACGGTTGTCGGTTTTCCCCTGTCTCACATCTTACTGGAAAACTCGAGAAAATCATATACAGGTCTGCGAAGGGATTTATATAACAAGCTTGAAGGCAAGTTGTCGTGAATCTTATTTTTGAAATCAGATTCGAGGGGTCTCATCCTTTAGGGTTATTAATCACAGAAATAAAATACGTCTATATGGCCAGTGTTAAGTGGAGTTTGATAAAATAACCACTTAATATATCCTGCAATCTGAAAATTAAATTAGCAATAAAATATAGCGATAAAAAGTGAGAAGAGTCTTAACAGACTTGTGGTCAAAGTTCCAAGCATGCCATCTCATCTACGACGAGCTTTCGAAACCCACTGCTAAGTAAAATATTAACATCTCTATATAATTTATGATTGTGGAGTGTGCTCACATCATAAGTATATCATAATAAGGAAGATAATACTAAATAAACATATAACCAAACATCCAGCACACAAATCAAAACATAATAAAGAAAATAACTAATAATAAATAATAAATAAATAAATACATACACTCATGAATAAATAAATAAATACTAAATACATGAAAATAATTAATACTCTAATCATAAAATAATAATATCATATACTATATAAATACAGGCTAAACATGAGTAAATATCACGTATAATAAATACATAATCATTCAATAAATAAATAAATAAATAAATAGTTAATATTAATTAATCATGTATAATAATAACCAATACAGAATATATAATTAAATATAAATAAATAATAATATACACATAATAAACAAATAGATAAATAATTAAATAAATAAGTAAAATTTAGTAAACATGAATAAGATGAATATTAATAAGTAAGTAAATCAATAATCATAACAAACAATCAAATAAGCATCCATCATATACAACAAACATTGAAATAAAAAGAAATAAACAATAATGAATGAATGAATAAATAAATATATAAATAAACACTTATAGCATCAAAATATGCTAAATAAGATGAATATGCATCTAAACTAGTGCGGGGGTTCTTGATTTACCAAAATGAAATTGGTGAACCATCAACCCATGCAAGCCGATGGAGTTGAACCAATTCGACTTAGCTGAGTCAAGCAACATTGTTGGGCTGGGTAACTAGATGCGGACACGGGCTCGGGCATGACCATGGGACTGCTGAGCAGGTGAACTGGGTCGGGTAAGTAGATGCGAACACCTATTGGTGGACACAAACACAAGTATACGAGTTCGACGAGGCGGGCAACGCCCATCACTAAAAAATGCTGATGGAGGTCGGTCAGGATCGATGGCCAAGGTGGCAAGGATCATGGTGGTGGCGGTGATCGGTAGAGTCCGACCGTTGGTTGGCCGGAAGGGAGGAATCACCGTTGGGTGCAGCGGCGTCAGCGGTGGTGTTCACAGACACAATGGTGGTTATGAGTGGTCCCAAAATGAAGATCTCAATGAAGGTAATCTGTCTAGGTGGTTGGATCGACTGGAGGTGGCTTGCCAATGCATGAAATGGCCTGAAAGGGTGGTGGCGGCGAAAATAAGGTGTAAAAACTCTGTTGCCAATGGTGACTGCGGTGGCGCCGATGGTCATGAGAGGTATGGATAGATAGTCGGCCTCAAGGCGGCCCTGGGAGTGCCACTCCTGTGGCAGGGGTGAGCCGAAGACTAGCCGGCTGCGCTAGGGCTGAAAACTCTGAAAATGTGAGAAAGTCACTGAAAATCAAAGGGAGAATGCTATGGGTGAGTGGACAACTCTGATCTTGCCATGTGGCACAATCTGAACGTTTGACAACTTGTGGCCTAGTGGGGCCCACCTTAGGTATATACAATGTACATATGGACGAAAAGCTCATATCGAGACCGTCCAAAGTTAAAAGTAAATCAAAACCTAAAAGTGACTCTATAGATAGGAATCGAGGCAAGAAAACTAAATGGGCCTCGAACCTGGAACTCAATTGGGTGAAAATCTACGGCTCAATCAAGCTAGGCCCATACAGGCAATTCGATGATTCCAAATCCCTATGATGCATGAAAATGAGATATCGTAAAAATCCCAAATGGATACTAAACACTGAAATGACCTAGATCTAGGCTAAAAATGTAACACCCCGTTTCGGCTCACCTGTGAACTGACCCGGAAATGTCACCGGCGACCGAACCGTTCACTAATCTACCGGGTTCGGTTAAGCCGACCCGGATCTACCCTCGGTGTCTCAAGATGGAGATGCAAACATGAAATGCATGGATGAGATGCATGGGTTCTAACGGAGTCCTACATGCATGCCATGACGTGCAAGCAAAGACAAGATAAAATAATAAATGAGAAACCAAAGGAAAATATATACTATTTTATGAAAATACGGTAACACATAATAATCTACCATGACATTCAATTATTA
>JAURVB010005261.1:0-25809 GCA_033002965.1 Piper betle
ACTCATGCTTGTTGGTCGTATTGCCCTGATTAGCCATGTCTGGACGGTGCTGGGGTCGAGCCGGCGGGCGAGACGGGATGACCAGCGGTGCAGCCAAGGCGGTTTGTGATAAACATCCATGGATGTTGCTGGGGGTGTATCTTGGTGGAAGATATGATCCATATCCAGACGTGGATGTTGCAACAGACTCCTGAAGATAACCACAAGGCCGTTGGGAAGAACCTAGACGTGGTGTGCTGCTAGGTTGCTGGATACGGTGGGGATTGCAGATCTTTGGGGATAAAGATGCTGGCAAATATCCGGTGTTATCTGAAATCAGGAGGACGTGGTGCATATATATGCATGGGGGTTATGCTGGTAGAGGAAGGTCGTGTGATTCAGGAGTAATCAGGCCAGATCCAAAGGAGAGACGTGGGAGTGGATCAAGAGTGGAATCGAGTCTGGTGAGGAGGAGAGTTCCTGAGATTCCAGTCGTCTTCCTTGGTGAGAAAGCAGCGGGGTGCGGCTGGTGAGAAAGAGGCGTGGAGTTGCTGCAGCCGGTGTTCGTGGTGAGCGCTGGAACTCCATCGGCTTGCTGGAAACCAGGTACACGTTGTTAGGTTGCTTGTGTTGGCAATCGGGATAGAGTTACTCGGGGAGTAATTCTGGTGCGCCATTGTATTTGTGGGTACATTGGGGCGAGGCTGTGGGGGCTGTCCACGAGCCGAGCAGGTGCTTGAGAGGAGAGTTCGAGTGCTTGTAAAATCCTTATGATCGAGTGAATGATATAAGGTTGGGAAGTGTTTTCCCGTAATCTGTGTTTTGCTTGTTGGCTGGCGTTTTAGGCAGGGAACTTCTGTAGTCGAGGTCGCGGTCGAAGTTTACAAGGCAGCCAGTTGCGTGGACTGGTGCTGAGACGAGCAAGGGCAGACGGCACGAACCCAGGGCGTGTTGCTAGCTGGGCGATCGGGCAGTGCTGTGTGGGGTGCTGTTTGACTTCTGGAACAGCCTATCGGCAAGGCGTGTCGGTAGCCAGAAGTACTGTGTCGGTATTTGGTGCGGTGCCAATACACGGAGATCGAGCGAAAGGTTGAAGGCAGCAACCTCGGGGTGTTGAGGTTGGCCGAACACAGTTTGGTGTTGGCGTTGTTAGGCTTCCGTAGTCGCTTCAAAGCTGCATTCTTGGTGTTAGGCTGGTGTTCTCGGGTCGAGAATACGCCGCGCGGACTGGTTAGGGGCGGAAAATTTGGTCCTAGAATCAGGCCCGTGACAGCAGCCATGTTTTTTAATTTACTCCCAGTGTTAGTTCCTCTAGGGATGAAACTAGTTACAAAATTTCATTTGCAGTTTAAAAGCAAAAGAGTTTGTAAATTTGGTCTCTTTGGAGGCATCTAAGCTAAAGATCCACTTCGCTTGGAATTTCAACTACAACATATAGTTTTATATCATGCAAGGAGGATCGACGATTTATATCAACAAAAAAAGAAGAAAAGAAATCGATTCATGGATTTTAGGCAAATTGATTTCTAGTTGTCCTAATTGTGTTCCTCAACAGCTGCAGCACAAACTGTTGTTACTAATCGGAATAAAATTCTAAAAAACCACAATGTTCATGCAATTACTCGTTGCTAACTGTTCTCAAAGAACCCACATCTTCTTCCCATTATTTACTACTGCTAATGGTCACAAAGGGCATAGAAAATTACATAAGAATTCTTGCCATCAAGAACATATATATTTTTCTTAGTCCCATTAAAAATACAGATTCCCTCATGATTTTTTTTAATCTTCTGGTTAGATTAGACTCAACAATATCGTAAACACAATGATCGACGAGTAATCACAGAACAAAAGAGACAAAACACCTAACACAAGTAATCATTTGGGTTTAAGAATGTGGCGAGATCACTAATTACAAGAAAAGCAAGCCATCTACAAAACCATCAAGAGTCTTAGCCTCGTGTACCTTCAAAATCCATAAAAGAAAATTGATAAACGAAAAACACATCTTAATGTGGCATCTTAAGTGCCGCCTGCTCGTGGCATGGCCGCCGCAAAAAATTGGTAGTTATTGACGGCCGTGAGTGAGAGGGCCAGGTTATTTCCCCATCAATGACGTGGCCAGAGTCCACGTCATCCGGCTAAAACAACTCATAATATAGTCTTCGGCCACGTCATCAGCAACTAACCCTTTGTTAACTGTGTTTAAGGTCGGAGGGTACAAGTAATCATTTTTACAAAGGAAGGATACTTTAGAGGGGGTCTAAGCATGGTTGCATGAATCGGAATCAGAATCGGAATCGGTTTTCCAGGGAGTCGGAATCGGAATCGGAATCGGTCGAATCGGCCAAGAATCGGTTCAGTTGAATCGGTCCAAATTAATTTAATCGGTCATATATAATAATTTGACAATTTATAATATAAATATATTAAAATTGGGTATTGATGTTATTTTGATATTATTCTGTGTATTATAGTTTCTGATATTTTTAAATATTTTTAAATATTTTTAGATTTTTTTAAATTATTTAGAATTAATTATTATTTTTGACTCGAGTTAGACTCGAGTCAACTTTTAATTACGAGAATGCCACTCTTTACCCCTCCGCCGCCGCCGCCGGCCCGGTCGGCGGCGAGTCTCGCGGCGACGATGTCGGAGGATGTCGGTAGCCCAGTCGGACGAACAGTCGGCAGCCCGCAGCCGGCGGCGAGGCGGCCCGGAGCCGGTGCGAGTCGGCGGCGATTCGTGCGTCACAGCCCGATTCGGTCCGGCCACACGTCGGCGGCGATGTTGCGAGGTCGGCGGTGAGGTCGGTAGCCCGGTCGGCGGCGAGCCCGGAGTCGGGGAGCACGGCGGAGGGCGGAAACGGCGCGGCAGGGGGCGGGGCGGACGAGCGGCGGCGGCGTGGGGGGAGCGGGTTTGATTTTAGGTTTTTAAAATCCAAATTACCATTTTACCCATGCTTAAATAATTTAATTAAAATCATACCTAGGGTATTTTAGTAATTTCATAAAAAACCGATTCCGATTTAAATCGGCCGATTCCGATTCCGAGTTAAATCGGTCGGAATCGGCCGAACTCGGCCGATTCCGAGGCCGATTTGGGGCTGACCGAATCGGCTCCGAAATCGGATCGGCGCGATGCCGATCCGATTTAAATCGGCCGATTCCGTGCGGAATCGGCCGATTCGTGCATCATGGGGTCTAAGTAATACTTTGTCTAAAATTGAAAGTGATTTTTACTGCGTAAATAACCTTGGGAGCCAATACTCAAAAACCTCTATTTTGTTTTGTTCACGACGAGTATGGTAATGACAACTTTGTGGGAGAACAGTATTTGTAACACTTAAGGTTGTGGAACCGTTACCATTTCAAACTCAAATAAATCATTTTTGTAAATCAGAAAGGAAACTTACTCTGGCTGAAGCTTATGTCTGGTCTACAATAATTCTTCAAGCTACAATATGACGGGAAAAAGAATAGGTAGGCCTCCTTGGGAAGCGTAACATTAACGAGCAAATGAATCTAACTGATACTCTTCGAGCACATTACACCAATTTGATGGAAGTTGTCAATGGAGATAGGAACAGTGTAAAAATGGCTAATAATATCCTAATAACCTTCCTAATGGATAAACCAAAAGCAAGAAAAAAGAAACTCAAGCACTGCTAGCCTAAAATATCTGAAAAATAAACCTAATATATTTTAGTAATTAGCTAATGAAGTGAACTTTGTACAAGACAATCTGTCAACAGAAATGGCCGGAAAGTATGCCCTTGGTTCGTGTATTCTTTGGCTACTGAACTATGATGCCACTCGAGCACTTCTTTCCAGCAATGGAGAAGAGACACTTCAGTACTGTCTCGTGTAGAATCATGATGAGCCTAAGCTGAGATGTCATCCAAGGCAAACACATCAGAGTTCAACAGTTCATCAGATGTGCCACCACTTTCCAGCTGCTTCCACATGAAAGGTAAGAGTAAGACTGATATTATTATGACAAGCCGTTAAGTTTGCATTGCATTAATAATAGAACTCAGCCACTCATTGCCCGATTCTTTTGTCAGCCAAAAACAAAAGGTGCTATGGAAGTAAATTTAACAACTAATAGAAGCGGTCAATAAAAAGAAACAAGGAATATTTGACCCCAAGTATGTCACTGCAAATTATCAATTTATCACAGACCATTAACCAAGTTTAAATATGGTAATGGCTCAATGAAGATTTTCGACAGCACAGCTATCGTTCGTTCCACTTGCTGTACAAGCATAGTCTCAGTATTTCTTAAGTGGACATTATCTCTTAACCTAGAAAAAATGCAATTGAAAATTCCCAAAAGATAATGGGTCAAAAATTATAACTCACCTGCTCAAAGAAAGCATGAAAAGGAACATCTTCAAACGTTTGTTCTGTAAACAGCATAGTCCTATGGCCCGAATCGGATGATGGTTCCACCTTTACAACTGAAGGTGTTTCAGCTGAGATGGTGCTTTGAGCTTGAGAATTACCTTGGACAGTATAATCATTTCCAGTTTGGCCACTCATTGTCGGCTCCTCCAAAGCACGAAGACTGGCCTCAATATCATCATTAACAGGCAAGCTTGTATTTTGAGTCTCACTGGCTGCAATATTTTGACCATTAAATACATCATAATTTGAGAGAAGTGTGGTATCTCTATGGTAAGTCTCATCCCTCAAGTCCTCCATACCCTTTGTAGATGGAATTCCTGACAACCTATCTTCATTTGTTATCGAGAAGTTGTTTGTTGGTAGCATTGGCTCATTATTGATTAAAAAATCAGCTCCATGAACAGGTATATAAGAACCGCAGGGCAGACTTCTCCCATTCAATATAGGACCGTGTTTTCCAAGGTCTGACACATTACAGGAAAGCATTTGTCCCCTAATGGATGGGGAAAATACAAATTCATTTGCAAATTGTCCGGTTATTCTCGTAGGCCCTGGCATTGTGCTCTTGACCATTGGAAACTGTTTAATTGTCTGTGCAAATTGAAACAATGAGCTTCTTGACAAATAGTTAGGATCAATATAAGATGATTTATTGGATACCTGGGAGGGTAAGTTAGGCAAGCCACTCAATCCATCTCTGCTTCGAAAATTCACACTTCCAAATGGAGTGGAAATAGCCTGATGCAGTTGTGGCAGTTGTTTCATTTCTAAACTCGATGGAATCACTTGATACAAACCCAATTGATTGTTAAGTAATTGTGCGTTCCCAAACTTCAACTTAGCTGAACTCATTAAAGCTTGGCTCGAATTGAAAACGTTCAAATGCCCAGAAAAAGCTATGCCTATATTGTTAGGTACAGTGCCTTTTCCTACATCTGATTGTGAATTCACAAAATTCTGCTGTGGTAGATGGGCAGACGAAGCAAGTGCTTGAAGATCAAGGTCTTCCAAAGAAGTGACTGAACTGTAATTGCTCTCAGAAGGGCCAACAAAGGAATTGCTAACGCCACTTTGATTTTCCATATTTATCCTCCTCAAATACAAGCGATATTTCTGCATGACATATGGAGAGATCATAAATATAATTTGATGCTAACTTATTTGTGCCGAAATGTTACATGGCAATAAAAAGGCAAGCTTTCTTCAAACAAGTTTAGTTCATGCCAATTGACATCATAAAAGTACAAAGAATCACAACGCATATGACAACTATCACCTTGTGTTTCTTGGTAATTAACAAGCATTAATTATTTCCTTCAATATTTTGAAGATGACGAGCCAAGATTGGCTTTATCATAAAGAGCACAAAAATAAAGACTCTAAAGTTGTATCCCAACAATTGTGAGGTGACTAACAATTAAAAAGTAAGCAGCATAAATAGACATACAAAGAAGTACTTCCAATTTGAGAGGCAATACAATTCAAAATTCTTCCATAATTAGAAAATGCACACTGGAGAAAGGCAATACTCAGAAGACTTAAAACGAACTTTGAGATTCTTATCAGGGCACAACCTATTATAACAAACAACCAGAATTCTCAAATTAACATTCGGGTACCTGCAAATGACTAGCAACATTTTCTCTTGTAAGTCCTTGTACATTCATTAGCTCCAAAATTTTCTTAGGAACAGCTTCTGCAGAAAAGAGGAAGTTCATCAATTTCCAACAGTAACAACTAAAAAGGCAAAAAAAAGAAGAAGAAGCCAACCAAAATCAGAACCACATTAGTCCTTACTATCAATCCCCAATTGATTGACTGCAGAAACAAACTGCTGATGGAGATCAACAGACCACACAACTCGCGGCTTTTTTAGAGAGGAAGAATCCTCGCGGTCCTCCCCCTCATCTTCCTCATCCTTTACATCCTTTTTTCTCTTCGAAAATTTCCAACTGGCTTCGGGAGAAGCGAAATCTCCATCATCCAATACCTTTTTCAGCTTATCACTGTCATCTGCACTTACAGAAGGCTCCAAGTCTTTGAATTCATGCCTTTTCTTCCGGAGCACATGCTGCCATATGTTCTTTATGTTTTCCATCCGCACAGGTTTTATAAGATAATCACATGCCCCGTGTATAACACCTTGCATTACCACCTCCATCTTATCATCCGCAGACATCACTGTAGTTTATACATATGTATACATACATTTTTATTTCAGAATCTGAGTAATCAAATAGAAAAGTCACTGCAAACCTACAAAAGTCGTAAAGAAGCATGAATCGAATAGAAAATGCTTACTGATGACGGGCAAATCCATCTTGAGACCTATATTTGCCAAAAGTTCAAAGCCATTCATATCTGGCATATAAACATCACTCAACACAAGATCAAACCCGTCCTTGCTATCATTCAAGAATGATAAAGCAACCACCGCTTTTGTACATGTAGTCACTGCAAACTCACAAAGATCTCCATTCAAACTCTATCAATCTCAACACAATTCCAAAAAGAAAAAGAAACGAGCATCCTTACCTTTGTATTTACACGTGGTAAGCATTTTCTCAATGATCTTGAGGCATATAGGATCATCGTCTACAACCAAAACACGAAGTCCAGCCGGGAATTCCTCGGGGATGGGCTTCAAGCTGCTGGGGCTAGCCAAGGCAAGCTTGCCGCCTGCCATACCCCTCCCCTCTTTATTTTTCTTCCCTCAAAAGAAAATCACCACTCTGTCCATGCAAAAATATTCCGAAATGTCGCCGCCGGCAGCTACAGTGGGCGACGGAGACGGGGAGGGGGAGCAGTGAAAGTGTGGAGTGGAGTGGAGTGATGACGAGGGAAGAGGAAGAGGGGGGACTGGCTTTTAACAGATCCTCCGCGGGGAGAGGAGTGCCAGATAAAGCTTGACTTGTTCATTCGTTCTGGTTCCGTTTGGTTGAGTTTGTTTCGTTGTTTGTTTGTTTTCTCCCTTCCTTCTCTCTCGCTCTCGCTCTCTCTCTCCTCTTCCTTCTCTCTGCCATGACGGAAATAATACGGAACGTACTCGACCCTCGTCCTATTTTCACTATTAATTATAAAAGTTTTATTATTTATACCTCAAATATAATGATCATGAATTAGATCTCAATTTTTTCTTTTAACTTAGTGATTGGCTCCTATTATCCAATTTTAATAAATTACAAGGGAATTCAGTTCTTTTATTTATTCACGTTACTAATATTTCATGAAAACAATTAAAATCTCTCAATTTATTATTATGCTGTGTACATCAAATAAAATAATAATTTTCATAGGAAAAATGAATGCCATTTAAAATTGAGGTTTTATATACAGCCCAAGCCTCCAAGGGGTGGCCAATTTTGGCGTCTAAGTAAAATTTGATCACAAGTACCAATACGAGTGGTGGTGTTCTGATAGTGGGTGTTGCGTACCCCTTCTATTATTATTATTAATAAATTAAATTATTATTCTATTTGTGAGGCTTTTAAGAGAAAAAGGGCATGGCTGCGCTGTGACCGAATGGGGTTGATTTCAACTTTCACGCGTGTAATTAAAGAAGCCATATGCTTGGGGGGGGGTTTGCCAAGGCGTATATGTGTCAATCCGTTCAAATGCGTCAATTTTCATGGTGTTTGGTTGCGCAACTATGCAGGCTTGCTTTGGAGCCAGGTACGCACTCTTACCTCTCGCCCACAAGTAATGGGCGTCGGTTGAGGAGTGGGGCATTTTGGGATCCCTTGGTGCTGTGATCGTGAATCGTGAGGTGTTCTACCAGAACGATAGGAGTACTTTTAAATATGATGCTTTTGATGGGACCAAGGGTATTAATTGGTAAGGATCGTAGAGAGTGTGAGGAGAGGATGGCCCGTCCCCTATGTTTGTTAGGTAGTTGATGGGCGCCCCCACCAAGGCGAAAACGATGAAATTGGATGTATCCAACCCAGGAGCACTTGCCAATGGAGGGTGCAACTCCAAACCGCTCTCCTCTCTCTCTCATTTTATTTTTTCCCTCTATTATATATACTAAAATTTTTATTTTCTTCTGCATATGAACTCAGATCTTGACCTGTAATGCAGTGAACCTATAAGATCACGGGTTGGATAAGTTGGTATCGTGTATGTAATGTATTGGGCAAGTACGGGAGATTGGCTTTAAAAAAGCAAAGATAAAAACTGGAGTGGACGTTAACTTCTCAAAAATAAAGCCCCTAAAAGTGATACAAGGCAAGCGATGATGCATCACAAATGATAGAAATAAGAAATAAGGGTTGGCTAATAACCATTCTGTGTTTTCCTTTTCATTGTAGGCAATCACCTGTTACATACGTGGGCTTGTCTTACGTGAAAAAAATAAGGCAAGTGGAATATCTTCAAATTGCAACAAGTCTCTATCGGAAAAGAAAGAAAAAAAGAGATACAGTTACATCTGAAAAATTCTAATACACCAAGTTTACTCGGCTTTGATAGAGGGAGTTTGCTTTCATTAAGAGTTGAACTCAAGAGGGCAAGTGGAATATTTGCAAATTACAGCACGTCTCTCTCGGAGAAAAGAAATTTATGAAATTCCTTCCCTCGGGGAAGTGAATTTTACACTTATCGTTTAATCAAAAGAACAAGAACATCGAACATATTTAATAAAACGAATTTCATGTTATTCCATTTAAGCTCTGAAAAATTCAGCTAGCAGAAATAGAAGCCCTTCTGCCAATTTTTCTTTTTAACAAGCAATTTGATGCCACAATGGCGTGATGCGCTTCTTTTTTCTCTACAACAATTCTTTCGATACAATTGAAATTTACCATTTTACTTCTCTACCCCCACAACCCCCTTATGCGACACAAATGGCTCCACCACCTGTCCACTCGTTCTCGTTCATATAAACAGCAAATAGTCTTGGGATTCCCTTCGCCTAGACAAAAACTCCATGGGGATAGAGGCAAAGCCTAAAACTGAAGCAGCTTGTTGAGGAGGTTTACATCACAAGATTAATTCCTTGAGTACAAGGAGAACCAACATTATGAAGCACATGATAACAAGGACCGTAACACACATCACCATTCCCCCTTTCTTTGTGTTTTCTCAGCCTGACATATTAGATTAAAAAAAATTAGAAAGAAAAAAGTTGGTGACCAGACACGTTCAAGCACGCACACAGCATAAAAAAGTGAGGGAGCTAGTGCGTGAAAGAAAGAACCTTCTGTAGTTGCTTATAACCCTCTTCTACGGATGCAGCCACATTTTGGATATTGTAGTCAATCCGATCAATGATAGTCCCCTACAAATTAATGCATGGTCTGTTAGTCACAAGCACAACAGCCAATGTAGCCAAAAAATTTTAAGTTGTTTTATGGGCCTAAATGTGAGTGGTCTCCTCCAAACAGATGAACAGGAAAGATCTGCTGATGATAGCAAGACCTACCTGATCTACCACTAGCACAGAGAGATCCTTCATAATTTGAGCCAATTCATTGACCGACTCAACAACCTGACAAAATTCAAGCAGGTCATAATCATGAGGATCTTGTAAACAAAAAATAAAAGAAGAAACAGACAAGGAATATTCTCAGAAAATAACCTGTCGAATTTCTCTTTCCCTTTCTGCTGTAAATGCTTCATTTTTTTCAACTTCAACATTTGGTCATCATTAAAACCCTAACAAAAAATCATCACAAAATCAACGATTAACACTCTCCACAAGATTAAGGAAAATATATTCCTTATTCAGGATGAGCCTCTATATTTTTGTTCCAATTTCTTCCCCTTTTAAACTGCTAACAAAAAATTAGACTCTAAATGAAAAAAAGGAACATACCAAATCACTGAAGTCATCATCTTTTGATTTATATTTCGTACCATTTATGTTCATCTCCAAGTCAACACCGTCTTGACCCTGTGCCAAAAAATTAAATAACAGGCAATCAGACATTACAAAGAAAATATTAATCTAATAAAATAGTAGTTTCAAATAAAAACATAAATAATATATAAGGCAAACTAAAAGAAGGTAGTTGCCTCTTTTTGTTGCCGTAAACGCTTCAGATAGGTTGACTGTTTTTTACGGAGCTCCATAGAGAGATTCTGAAGATCACTTGCAAGGGATCTCTGAAGAAAAACATTCACAAATTATAAAGTAAGCACCAAAGGAAAGGACACATTATTGTCACTCATGTTACTGCACATAGTTGAAGGCTTCAACTTAGTTGTGGACAAAGTATGTGCAATATTACCAAAATAGGTTTACTCACAGTCTCCAATTGGACTAGGTAAATAAGCTAGATTTCGTTGACTTTACAATCCCCATTTGCCGATTGAAAAGAACAGTTTCACAATCCGCAAATATGAAAACAGAAGTAGAAGGTCTGCACAACCATACCTGCACATTTCTTTGAACGTTTGAATCCTCTGATGAACCACTTGCAGATAGTCGACGCAGTTTCTTTTCCGACTTCTTTAACAAATCTGTGATTTCATGAGTAAGAATTTCAATTTTATGTTGATCTTCTCTGCTATCCCCAAAGGAAGGCATTAGAGCTTTTGCATGGGCTTTAACCAGTTCAGCTATTTTTACTCGGGCCTGCTGCATATGAGCAGATATTTCTTCAAAGAGATCCACCCAAGATGGAGGTAAACCCACTGTAAGAGCACCCTTACTGCAGAAACAACAAGTATTTCTTTGTTAAGCTGAATGATCTATAATTGAAGGATAAGCAAGCAATATCCTAGACACCAAATAATGCATAAAGATGTCAATGCTACAACCTTAACTTTCCACATTAGCATCGATATTTCCCCCGCAAAAAAATAATTATAAGACCCCTACTTGAAATTTCACAATGGCATTATAACTTGAACTGACAAAGGTCATGACTAGGAAGTGCTCAACAAAAAGTTCATCATGCTCAGCCCAGGCATGCTAGATAGAAGACAATCAGCTACATATCACCACGCTGAACACAATACTCCACACAAAAAGGCAATTTCAAAAGAATGAGGCAAGAAGATAAGAGCACTTCTAAGATTCAGATCTATGTAAAAAATAAATAAATGAATAAAACACTGGACAGGTACAATAAAAAAAATGTAAAAAAGAAACAAGTAGATACAGGAACATATTGATAACAGAGGAAGTAAATGAGCATAAAAAAGTTTGGAAAACCACTGAGGCCAAACATACACTTTGAAAATGTCTGTAAAGGTTATTGAGTTTTTCAAACCTAATTGCTCTCCAAAGAATAATAAGTTGGCACCACCATAGTGTAATGTGTTTTTCAAATATTATTTGACTTCTCAGTGGCTCCCAGAAACAAGATACATGAATCATTGTGGATGCTTCTAATATGCACAACTCAGGTGGTTGTGCCCTTGCCCTTACTACCTTTGCTTCGGCCAAAGAGGTGTATATAAAAAATTGCCTTTTCTTTTGGCAATTCACAATCTTTCCTAAAAAGGACATGAAAAACTAGAACCCATATGTCTTAAAATGACAGAACTTAGGAACTCTAACTTGCTATTCCTTGGCGGGATCTTTATTTAAGCAAGTTACAACAAAGAGAGCATGAACTACACCTTGCTCTAATTGATCAAGCAAAAATGTCTTAAAATGCAAAAGGGCAAAAGCATAGATGCTAACATACTTTTTCATTAGTAGATGCAACAACAATTACGGGGAAAATGCATCAACCAATTCATACGCTGCCACGTCACATTAATGTTTAAACTGTGATAAAATTGCCCGTATAATCCAGCCTCTCACAAAATCAGAGTCATTGAACCCGGCTGGGTCACGCATCAAACCTGATATTATTCGATGTAAATGCATCCTTACTTAACCAAAACAACCACATTCCAGAAGAGCACCATTGCTTTTAAGCAAATGCTTGAACCAAGAATAAGTCATCCATATGGCCTATCCACAAAAGCAGACTAGGGCATGGTTTTATAGTACATAAGAGGAAAAATTATGCATGTCCATTTGATTTTCAATATTGGGTCATAGAAAACAAACACCAGGAGGACTTCAAGGGACCAATTGAATCAGATGCTTCCGTTTCCTTAGATCAATAACCAGAATTTCCATCAAAATCTTCTACTCGCAAAACATTTTCCAACTTGCACAGCCCAGAGGGTTAACCAAAATCTCATCCACTCGAATCAATACTCTGATAAATAAGTAAGCCATTACATAACGAAAAAAACAACTACACATCCATCGATATAGATATTGATAGCTAATACACAAATTTTGTAGTCGAATGGCATAGAAATCCTGAAGGGCTAACCTGTGATTACCAGGATCTTCGGTGCTAAGAGGAGTATACGACCGATTGGGATGCAGAAGCGATACATTCGCCATTTCAAGCACCGGCCCTTTGGACGAGAAGGACGCGGAGGCGGCCGACGGTGGCCGGGCTCTCCGCAAAGCATCCCTGCTCTTCCTGAACAAGGGCGTCCGATTCCTCGTGGCCATAAAAGGGAGCAGAACAAGGCGAAGCACAGAACACCAGCACAAAAATCTCGACTACCGACGGCGAGGCGGCCGCGATCGGGGCATGGAGACGAAGAATCGGAAGGGAAGAGATGGTCAAAACAGTTCGATCTGGAAGTTGGGATGGATGGGTGGGAGTGGAGAAGATGCGGCGACTTCGTAAGCAAGCAACCGAGGTCGACGGCTCCGGCGGTCGGCCAAGGTTCGGAGGTGCGGTGGCAAGAACGGGTCAAACCAACTCGTTCGCGAGTGAGTCGTATTGGTTGATGAAATAATAATTCACAAAATAGTCGCGGGTTTTATTTTCTTATTTATCTATTTATTTATACTCTCTCTCGAAGGATCAACCCCGAGGTTCGTGTTCTTTCGAGACTTTATTAAAATTTTAATTTTAAAAACCTTCAATTTTTTTTTAATTTAATGACGAAATAATTTACAAGTTCACTTTCAGTATAAAAGCAATTTTGGAAACAATATCGATGAGCTAAGGGAATCATTTCATTCTATTACCACCTCCAATTCATTATTTTCAATTTTGCAGAAAACCAACGTTAAGTAAGAATTGGCTTTGGAGCTGGAGTTCCTAATCTAAAACAACTAAATCTACATTAGAAGCATAAAATTGTGAGCTTGGACCCTGGCCTATCTTCGAAAGTTAGGTTCGATCGGTACGTGCCAGGTTTCAATTAATATTCACAAATAACGGCGTTCAAGAATATAAGCGATGAGTTTTGAACCATCATGAACAATTGCATCCGCAAGATAGGATCAACAGTACTTCTTATCAACTTAATTTCCTATGTTCTACACAAATGGCGCAGGACCGGGGAATTTATAAAAAGAAATATGATACGGTAATGCACTTTTGACATCCAGGAAAAAACATCAGTGGATCCTTACGAGATTGCAGCATTAGTATAGCAGAGTTGTCAATTTCCCAGAAAAAACAGAAAGGAAAAATATGACCTCGTATAGGCTAAGTTCATATATTTTACGCATCTTATATTCACAAAGGCATCGAATATGAGCACTCGATGAATGTGGCAGGGTTGAACTTTGTCCAATCCTTTCTATGCAACGGATTTTCTGCTCTCTGCATTTCTCTGTATGCACCATGCGATGCAAAGAACGCAAAATCAGGATGATGCACACGGAGTTTTCGAAGCCAATTATCAGCAGCCAACATCAACGAGCTCACTTGTTGACTATCTTCGGATTCATTTGACATCCACGCAGAACCCTTGACTTTGTAAGATGCAAGTCCAAAGGGGGATAATGAGAGCTTCGGAGAAACATTAGCGGGCTTCATTGTTGAAAAACTCGTAGCATTTGCCCCTGTTTAATACATAACGAATGAAGCTTAAATATTTTTCATCCCAAAACTTTAATCTTTACAGTGAATCTTAACATGTATGCAGGTTATAAATAAAGTCTCAATAAGTTGACAAGCCACAGTTCATTCAAGTGATTCATTGACCGAGCCCAAGTAAAATTCTGCACAGTTTTTGTCCCAAGTTGCTCTTGCAACTACCCGTCTGCCTGCTCAAGTACTTGGAAGGAGCAGGAAGTGAATACATGGACTACTGCGTGCAAGCAGGCACAAGCGAATGAAAAAGTATTTGAATAAGGACAGTCTTGGTAGAAAGAAAATTCAGAACACGTAAATAGGGTGAGGATGCAAAGAAGGGCACGTTCTACATACATTGCCATGGTTTAAAACTGACAGCTTAATTGCAAAACTGCGAACCAGTATAACAAAAGGTTTAAGCTGCATGCACAAACATCAAATGGCATTTTTTACAACTTGTTAGCTGCCGGATTTTGATATAAAGCATTTGTTTGCTGTGTCAAATAAGGAGTCTGTCGTTATCAACCTCCACATGTTCTCAAACTAAAATATATTACTAAATTATTAAGTGTCTTTCATTATAACTCATACTCCTTTGTCCACAAGTTTGCTCTTGCATGAAAAATGAGGACATACACATAATCATAAAAGATATGAATTTTAAAGAAAACGTAAATGAGATAAAAAACATCTTTAAAAGTACCTTTTGTAGGTGTGGCCAGAGAATGAAAAGTTAGAAAGCAAGTGTCCAAATCACAAAGCGTACGGCCTGTTGGTATTCTGTAAATTGGATACCTAGAAGATCATCGTGAATATTAGTACTTTATGCAAAACAAACTGACTATTTGACAGAGGGGTTTCAGCTGCTTTGATGAAATAAAGTTGTAAGACCTACCAAGCCACTGACATCCAACTAGAAGGAAGGAGGTTATAGCTCTTATATGTCTTAATTTCCGGGAACTGTTTTGCCAAAGCATGTATCTGGGAAAGGAAAGAAATGCAAACATGGATAATAAGTGATAAGAACAAATGCATTTTCACCAATCTAGAAGACTATTAACGCCATGTGAAACATAACTTGCCTTGTCTGCCAATGGCTCTCGGCTATATGGTGTGCTCCATTCCATATACTCGAAAACCGGAAGACAGTTTGAAGCAGGGGAAGTTCGATCTCTAATGTCAAAAACTTCAACAGGTGTACCTTCCAATGTGAGCTCGCTTAGCGCATGAATTTGTGAATCACCAAGACCTTGCCGGTTCAGCACCCTGCAAAGAATCTCAGATTGTATTCCACCATCTGAATCGCTACTGTCATTACTGGCCTCTTGTGATTCATTACTGTCCTTCCCAGGATGTCTGGAGTTCATAGGATCAAATTCTATCAGATAATTAGTCAGATAAAAAGAAACTATTTAACTATCAAATAAAAAGTGATGCAGCTGGACTCAAGGCCCACACTTAATAGAAAAAAGATGCACATTATCCAGAGAAAATAAAAACCATTTATAATGGATAAATACAGTATGAAAACCAATGTCAGCTAGCAATGATCCTGGGTTCAATCATACAGGGTAAGGAAAAACTCGGCTATCTTACTAGGAACAAGCTACTAGAATAACCACAAAGGCTTCAGCAGATATCTGATTACCATTTAAGACTTCCCACTTGAAGCCAGTAAGAGAAAAAGCAAATCAAGTGGTGCCAACACTTTATTTTGTGCTCATACTAACATCAGCAGCGAGCTTTGTACCCAACTTTTAACAATCTATTGATCATTTACAGCATATCCTCCCAATGTCTCATTAAAAATAAAAAATAAGAGCGCCTCGAGCAGACTTCGCAAGCACGAACAACTTTCGGCGACTTAATAAAATTGCCTTCCACAGCATGCAAAGATGCTAAAATAGCACTAATAAATTTCAGAACCGGGCAAACAAAATAAACACTTCAAAGCTAGTAAATCGAAGAAGTTATAAAGAAGTGATGACAATTGACTGACTAACCTTGATTCAAAAGCAGGTTTTGAAGAATCAAGGAACAACTGGATGCCAGACAAGTGGGGAACATAGTATTGAACCACCCAATCGCTCCCATTCAATACCAAAGGAACGCCGACGCCGTACGCGCTCCATTCTTTGAACGACTCCCAAAGGTCCCCGAAACAGAAATACGCCGGCGATTCCATCTCCTTCAACGCCGAAAATAAAAATAAAAATATAAATGAAAAAAGAAAGAAAACATCAATAAGCAGCAAAATCACAAAACATCGTCAATCGCAGAAAGATTACCAAACATTCACCTCGGATAAACGCAAAGCAGGGACAATGGGAGTTGTCGATTTCAAAAAGCGATCCAGATTCCCAGCCATCATCGATCACGCCGTAGATGGAGGTACCGAGTAGAGAACCTGAACAACCTCTTCACCCGGCACTCTCCGATTCTCCTCCACACGACGGCCGGTCGTCGACGGGCGTTGTCCCTGCTTCCGAAGAAGCTGCTGCTAGAGCAATAGTTGCTGCCGACGGACGGCCGGGGGAGGGTAGAAACGATCGCCGGCATGGCTCCAGGGGAACCCAGCCATCCGGCGCAATAGAGCAGACACCCAAAATGCAAAGTTTCAAATCTTCTTACTTGACAATCAAGATCTGAGCTAAAGCCGAAGAAGGGACCTGAAGAAGAAGATGGTGTTGAAACGTCAGGGTTATCGCTTTTTGCGGAGTGTTATGAATCTGATCACTGATGCTCACAAATTCAATGGCGATGGCTTGTCATTTGTCAAAACTGCGGCGAAACCGCAAACACGACTTATTAGTAATCGTCGATGGCATAATAATAACTTCCTTCGTCACATTTTTTTGCAAGAAGCATCGGATTATCACTCACTTTGATGACACACTGTAAAGTATCATTCTCTGACCTTGAATGGTTTGGCTAAAAACCAGATATCTACTGTACATTATTTTGCCTTGCTAACATGACCATTTCTTCTCCAAAGACCAAATTCTGCAATCCAAAATCCAAAATAGAAATCTGAAATGGTTCATTGAAAAGGGTTTACTCGTTTATTCTTGTCTAAACAAAATGGAATATATGTGCCAAATTATTTATTATCATAAATGCCACACCAATGTTGCAACTTGAAAAACCAACCCAATGCAGTTCTCGGCAATTAATTCATTTATTTATTGAACCTACCAGTAGTTAAGAACAGAAGTGTAAGTGAAATATATGAAATTAAAAATGAGGGGATCATCCTCCGCATCCCCGCTCGTCCACAGTGGGCGGACGTAAGTTTTGCTCTCAAATAATACATGTCAAATCACGTCGATCTCATTCAACGCATGTTTTTTCATTTTGTTAAACCGGAAACTTGGATCCAATAGCTTTTTGGGCAACCTCGTGAGCCCATCAATGAAGAGATAAAGGACAAATGTGGTTTAAGTACTTGCGTCGCATAATTAAACAGACAGTTGAAGGGTAAAGAGAACTGGGCCAACGGGCAACGCTTTTCCTTGTCGCCGCCGGCAATCTGAGTAGACGACAACTGCAAATTTTGTGTAAAATTTGGTAAAAATGTTCAATGATTCAAGTTTACACGGAAAAGTTAAGCATGTTCATAGTTGGACTTTGATGATGTAGGAGGCTTGAGCTCATGGTTGCTGTTACAGCCTTGATTGACAGTTGCCATGTTTGTTCTCGGCAACATTTGGTGTGCCACTTTAAAAAAGAAGAAAGAAAATAGGAACGTGAGGTATCCGGGAACTAAGTTCCCTGTATATCATTTGTTTAAGAGAGTGTATCATGTAATTCAAAAGGCCTTTTTTCATTGTAAGAAACAATTTTATTTTCTAAATTATCCATCAGGGCAATGTATACATTGTTACCACAAGAGATAAAGGTCGCATGGCATAATAAATTATTAAAGAGTATTTTTTAATAATAGCAGCAACCAGCCTAAAGTTAAAATGGAAAATTATTTTAAAACTTACCAATTTGGTTTTTTTTTTAAAAAAAGCTGTCAATTTTTTTTAGTTTTATTTATAAAAAAACATTGCTGCTACTATCCGTGGCATTGAAAGACAGATCTAAAGATTACTTGGTTGGGTAGTGGAGTCCTAACCCGGCTGTTGTCAGCCGGCTAAATCTAACCGGCTAGAATAGATCCTTTCATTACAACGTTTTGAAAGTAAAATGAACAAAAATCAAACTGTTTTAAATAAAGCAAATTTCTAAAAGTTAGTTTTTCATGGGAAATATCGAAACCTAATTTTAAATAACATATTATACCGCCAAATTATGCCCGATATATTGCAAATTGCCTCCAAATTCGGTAAGGGTTGAGCCCTTGCAGCATTTTAATTTGGATACGATTTTTCAATATGAATTTAAAAAAATGATTTGTTTTCTTGAAAATTGTAGTGTTTTGATAGGTAATTAATTAAATATTAAAAATAAAATATATTTTATTTTCATTATTATTATTTATTAAAAAAAGGTTAGACTATAATTTTATTGAGATTAGGAATTTTGAAAAAATTAACAAATTTTAATATATTTATAATTATACTATCAAATTAAAAAAATTATAATCAGTTGGACTATAATTATATTGTTCCTTAATAATAATTACTTAATTTATTAGTAATTTTTACAAATTTTATGTATTTGTTTATTTACATATTTTTACTTATTATTAAAAAATTTAAGAGTATAATTCTATTCAAATTAAAAATCTTTTAAAAATAAATTTTATTTAGTTATTTAAATATTTTACTTATTAAAATTAAAATTTCTTTTAATATTGGTGTATAGCTATATTTTTTGGTTAAAATTAAATAGATATTCGTTATTTTTATTTAAAAATAATATAATAATAATTTTAAAATTAATTTTGTGTATTTTTAATATATATATTATTTATATATTTAGAATATTTATCCGCCTATTTTAATTTTGTTGACCGTTAGAAAAGGCCGATCAATACAGGGCCATCTTCTAAAAAGAAGATCTTGAAAGATCAATATATTCGACAGTTCTTAAAAATCTCAAAAACAATGAAATTTTATTGTTTCAACTAAAGTGGAGATTTTTACCAGTTGTTAGGATTTTATGTGACATGGTTGTAACCTACCTGTCTATTGATCCCCTCCGATGAAAAAATAGTAATGAAAGTCCCCCCGTCCTCACGTTGCCGAGCCATCTCCCTGTCTCCGAGAGAGCTAAAATCTCCACCCGTGGGAGGAGATTTCGGTGCCGGACATCACCAACGACCACATTTCGTGGTTTTTTAAGAAATATTGCAAAATTTTTAGAAGTAGAGGTATTTTATTGCAAAATTACCAAAATAAATTTCCTTTCATCCCACTTGATTGGTGTCTATGCCATTGAGTTCATCGTCTCCTCCAAGAGATTTATTGCCGATCTTGCCAACCGAAGCCCTCGCCGTCCCGGAGTCCTGCCCTGCCGGAGTTTGCGCCGCTGCAACGATTCGAGGAGTCGTTCCAAGGAAACAATCTGTGCACTGTCAAGTCCTACCTTTTACTGCCCGGTTAAAGTGCTGCTAAAGTCTTGCTGCTGACCGTGAGAAACTCTTTCCATGCCACAGCCGACGAAACCTTGCCGAGGAGGAGAACTACCACCCAGCTGCTATTGCTGCTCACTGCCTCGCTTCCACAAAGGACGACCGGGAAGGACTGCCGACGTGTTGCTGTGAAGGAGCTGCGGCCAGCTGTTGATCTACCCTCCCATGCCGTACATTGATGCCAAGGAGTCGAACGAGAGGAGGCCCGTTCTGTTGAGCTTTTAAAATGGATTTAAAATAAGTTTTATGGGTTTATTTTAATTTTAAAATTAATTTAAAAAATAAGAGGTTAATGATATCTATTATAAATTTACTTTAAGGGCTTATTAGGCTTAACACAGAATATAGTTGGTACTTTGGGCCAACTTGAATTAAAATTTTTTGAAACTTTATTATAATATATAGTATTATAACATTTAGATTTAAGAAATGATTTAGATGGTATGATGTATATGATATGCTAAGGAGAAAAATTATTAGATTTATCCTATATTACGTTTAGAAGGTAACTATTAACTTATATATAAATTAATGAGAAAATTTTATTCTTAAGTTAGTAAAGCTGGTGAAAGCCTTATATTTTAAGTTAACGAGGCTTATGATATTTATGACAAGTCCTAAAATGTGGCTGAGGGAAAAGTGTGGAGTTGTAGAGTGTTGCTCCACGGAGCCGTTCATTGCCTTGCCGATCTCCCTCTCGGAGTCTTGTTTTGCTGTGTTCGTGAAACTACCACCGCCAAGAGAAATCCTCCCGGAGCCTTGCCAAGAAGGATCATCCCCACTGTCACGAAGGAGTCGTCACCACGACTTGGCTGCCTATGCTCGTCACCACCTGTCGACGAGAAGCACGACAGCTTGCTGCTTTGTCGAGGACAGCCGAGGGAAGGAGAGCCCAGGCCCCGCTGTTGGAGTCTGCCATCGCCAGACCAACTCACAGAGCTGGAGCCTTGCCATGAAGTATTTGCTCGAACTTGGTGGACTGCTGCTGCTTCACCAAGAAGAGTCCTACCGCTGCCATAAGCGCTGCTACCATAAGCGTTGCTATCAAAGTTGAGGAGTGGATTAGCTGCTGTTGGACAATCACTGCCGCTTGATGAATGGAGGATACGTGGTTGCACGTGGAGAATCTCGCCGGAGTTGCCGGGCAAAAGAACAAGTTGCTACCTCGGTAGAGCTGGGCCGGGCCTTATCTTGTCATTTCTTTGTCTCACCATTGTGATAGGTTGCTACCAGAGATTTGCTATGGAGCTGACTGAGGAGATAGTCGAAAACTTCGTCCCTGCATAGGAGAGTTGCTGCTTCTAGCCGTTAACACCTTGCTGCTTCAAGGAGATTACTTTGCCGCTGCTGAGTGCCGGAGCTTGAAGTCACGTGAAGAGCAAGTCATGTTGTCTTGCCTTGGAGGGTTGGAGCACCGACGATCTTTGTTGTTGCCAATGTTGGGCCCTTTGTGTAAAACTCACGATTTTGAGTCAGGGTTTTATATTCAGAACCGGTCGGTTTAACCGTTATTTTTGAGTCGAGTCAGTTTCAGAACACGTGTACTGAGTCGACGCCAGTTGCGTGTATGAGCTGTGAGGGCCATGCGTACTCAAATATATGATGATAACATTATGAACACAACAAAATAGAATGAGTTATCAGAATATATAAGAGTATGCCAGTTATTTTTTTATTTTTATATATAGTAGATCGTAGAGTTAGTTTTAGGCCATTTACCGCATTAGGATGTGTTACGGGCAGTTTGGGTGGGTTGATAGTCTTAGAGCATATCATCATGATGTTTCAGTGATTGTTTTATTTTCTAAGATTTTTCCCGATTTTTTTTGATATTTTTTAGAATTTTCTACGACTTAGTTATTATTCTTGACTAGAGTCGGAGACGAGTCAAGTAATATTTACAAGTTTGCCACCCAACCATTTCCTCTCCTCCCCCGACACTTTTCCCTTCCAAACCCTAGCCGCCCCCACTGTTTGGCGCCACCACAGCCGGCGCCGTCGTCGCCTTGCCACCGGGCGTCGCCGCCTAGCCCTACCATGGCATTGCTGCTGCCACCCTGACCTGGCCCAGCCACCATCTGGCCGCCACGACGCAGGAAGCCGCACCTTTGCGCCGCACTTCACGTCGCCAATCACGCCACCGGCGACCGTCGCAGTCGTGATCCAGATGTAGCCTCGACACCCTCGACCACCCAGCGACCTTCCCCAACCGGAGCGAGAGGCCATCACCACTTAGGCTGGCCAGATCTAGCCACCCATCGCCGACAGCCCTATTTTTGCCATTTTTCGGTGAGCCGCCGCGCCTCCACCAACCACGTCGACGCCGTAGATGCATCGGGCTCGCTGAGCCGGTTTCAATGGTACCTAATATGACCCCTATCCAGCTAGTAGACGCCGCCGGCGATTGTCGCCGGAAAACTGCTGGAAGATACCGGAAAACCGCTCAAAACCCGCCGAGAAAACCAGAATTGCTAGAATTCACTGGATCTTCCGTGGAGCTCACCCAGTCGAACCCGATTGAATTTTGGATGCCGAAGAGCGCCGAATTTGAGCTCCGAGACATGCGACGGAACCCTAGCCGTCGCCGATTGCCGACAACGTGAGGTATAATTACCTCCGATTTGATTATTTAAAATTGATGATGATTGTTAGTATAGCATGTTAGAATTGAGTAGTTGTCATGATGAATGCCAGACTATGAATGAAGTAAAGATGTGCATGATGTGATTAACATGGAATGAATACTAAGTGATCTAATGAGATAAAGTAAATATGAGCATGCTAATCGAGTATGACGTAAAAACACAGTAAAATTGGTATGAATATGATTAGTTAGAATTATTTTCATACTTATGATTATTTGACTGTTGATTGATGTTCATTGAATTTGATGCATCATTTAGTTAGCGGGCGTTAGTATTTAGTTTTGATGTGTAGGTACGAAGTAGGAGCTCGCCGCCTAGGCGCGATGACATGCTTGGAGCTTCTACCAGGTCCGTTTAGGACTCGACTCTGTTTTTACTCTCTTCTATTGTATGTTTGATTTTAATACTTGCAGGACGGGTTAAGTGGCATTTTATAGGATCCCACTTAACTCGGGCCATTTAGCCGAACAGTTTTCCGGATTCATAACCCCTCGAGGATGAGATCCCTCGAGGATGATTTCGAAAACAAGATCCACCACAAGTTGCCTTCGGGCCTATTATATAAATCCCTACCCAGCTTTATATATATGTAGTTTCGCGTTCTCAGTGAGACGAGAGATGGAGAAACCGACTGTACATACCATGAGCGGATGCCGTGATAGTCAAAGCGGGCTCTGGATTAGTGCCAGCGGACTATTCCATTCCCGAGGGATCCCGACAACTCCGCGTTTGAGTTCCTCACACCTGGAGAACGTGGAGGTTTACAGGTATTGTTTAGTACAGCGTATGTCCAGACTTGTGGTTCAAAGGGTACTAAAGGCGACTGCCTGAAAGTACTCGGCCTTCGTGCTCAAGGCCAGGAGAAATATGGAGGTAAGAGAGGGCTTAGGATTTGAGACCATAAAATGAAGTAAGAAAATGCCGAGTAGCGGCATCAGCAGCAACAGATCAGTAAGTTTTGGATGCTACCAAGTCTACAGCCCAGTGGCTCCTCAATAGTGCCCTTCAGAGTGTTCACGTAGAGTATATGATGTTTTCTTTCATATGAGAGTTTGCTCTCATAGCCAGCTTGTTATAGTTATTTTATTTTCCGGACCAGTAACATTTGTTACTGACGTGTTTTTATACTATATGTAGGTAATAATCACGAGTTGGAGAAGCCAGCTTGGACGGAGAAGTAATGATGTCGTTTGCACACATGTCATTCGATAGAGTAATTAATGTTTTTGTTTTGATGTTATTATCTTGAGAATGACATGAAATGCTAAGACATGATATGATGTGATTAAATGTTTAAGATATGATGATAGGACGTCATTAAGTGCTAAGAGATAATGAGATGATGTGAACACGAATAGATTGCGCAATGGAAGCGTGGTGGGTTGAGACCCAAGTTTCAAAATGAGTTACAACATGTTAGATTTTAGATTTTGTATGAATAAAATTGTTTGACATATGGTTATATATATATATTTGCATATGTATATTTGACAGGGTGGCCCCTAATTGTATTTTTAGTGGAAATTTTGTCGGTTATATTTCAAAATTTTTATTAATTTTTATCGGGATTGTCTTGGTGTGTACTTTGATATGCATGTCATTTATGTAGTACCATGTTAGGGTTTGTGTATTCATCCATACATTGAGAGTTGTATCTTTATCTTAAGACGCCGAGATTGGATCCGCATGAGTTAGGTTCGGGTTAGCTGACCTAACCGGGGCCTATAACATGCCGGTTCGGTTCACAAGCGTGAACCGGATTTGAGGTGTTACACTTTGGGCCCCCACCCAAGCTCCAAAACTACTGTTGGACCCTTCGGGCTCCCAAAAGAGACTTTAAACAATTAAAGGAAACTTACAATAGGTATCATGAGTCTCTCTTAATCTAAAAGCTAGCTCAAAGAATAAGGTCTGTTTATTAGCCTATATACAAACACCAGACAACCCTATAACCGATGTGGGACAAACCCAACAACTCTCCTTCATACATTGAGTGTGGCCGAAATTAACATCGTTTGACATACTCCTAAATCAGACGGTACCCACCTGGTAAACTCCTCTTCAAATCATCAAGTGGAACCTATAAAAGAAACAACAATAATCGGTGTAGGGAAACGTAGTTCGAACTTGGTTCTGATACCACTTATTAAACCACTTGGGCCCTCACTCAGCCCGAAACCTGGACCCTTCGTGCCCTAAGGGACTTTAAACAACTAAAAAACTTGTAATAGGTGTCGCAGGCTTCTTAATTCAAAAGCTAGCTGAAGAAGACTTCTCGTTGCTTTATACAATGCAACAATCTTTCATGATCAATGTGAGACAAACTCAACACCCAAAGCCTTGGAAGGTCGCCACCATTACTATTGTTGCCGAGCTTTTCCGGAGGATGGAGACCTTTCACATTTACCGCAAGGCTTGGAGTTGTTGCCCCAAATGATGTTGCTGGCTTGCTGGTGTCGTGTCTTGCCGATGGAGCCTTGCCGTGTTGCTGCACTTCCCTGCTAGTTGCCTACCTACGACGTGAGGAAGAAGCTTGCGGCCAACGATAGCCGCTACAATGTCTCACCTCGGTGCTGCCGCTTTGCCGCTGCGTTGCCAAAGGACAAGGTTTTTGCAGCCATTCCTACTTGCTGGACTAGTGAAGAACCTTGTGGCTGCTGCACACGCCGGAGAGCAGAATATTGTTGGTCTGCCCGTTCGGAAGGAAAACTTTCGTGAGGAGAGCGGGTTTGTAGCCTTACCCGGCTTAGCAATTCAAGTTGATGCTGACCAGATCGTTCGAGTCATGTCCATCAACTGACCGCATCGATGTTGGAGCTACTGGTCCAATCCCGCACTTGATTGTCTAGCCGAGTTACAAGCTAAGTTCTTTAAAGGCCCAGGTCTGCTTATCCCCGGCGAACCGTCTGCCAAAAGTTGTCTCGATCACCCGAGTGTACGCCAGGCTCAGAAATTTAACTCAAAATTTATTGACGTCTGAACATCAATATCCCACCGTTTTTATAACTTCCGGATGCTTTCCAAATTGGGAGATTTGGAGTTAAAATTCGTGCGCGCATTTCCATGCATGGTTTAAGGTGACGGAAATGAACTAAGGGTTGTAATTTGTAAAGGGATAAAAAAATTAATAGATTATAAGTATTACTCTCATCATGGATTAACTCGTTGATCTTACATTCAGACCGAAATAGAACTATGATAAAAAACTCTCTATTATTTTGCTCTTTATTTATCTTTGTACCCTTAGTTTGATATTTATAAGTAACAGCGAGATCGCCTGTGACCCGAACCCTTCAATACTTCATCAATCAACACTTTAATATTTTTATTTTTTGAGTGGTGGTGCAGCAATACATGC
>JAURVB010005263.1:0-10375 GCA_033002965.1 Piper betle
TATGTGCTGCAGCACAGCCAAGTTAGCTGTGCTGCATTTTATCCACCGTTGGATGAATTTTAAGGGTGGCAATTGCTTCCCAACGACCAGCGCCCGTCAGTTCTCGCCCTCTTCTTCTCACCGGCCAGCGCCCGCCGCTTCTCTCCTGCCCAACGAAGCTTCTCGTCCTGCCCATTGCCAGCGCCCACCGCTTCTTGCCTACCCAACGCCGCTTCTCGTCCGTCAGTGCCCGCCGCTTCTTGCCCCTCCAACAACGCTTCTCGCCTGGTTGGATTCCATCAAATGGCTGCAACTGCTTCCCGCCCAACGCCGCTTCTCACACTCTTCGCCCTGCCCAACGCCAGCGCCCGCCGCTTCTCGCCTGCCCAATGCTGCTTCTCGTCCGCCAGTGCCTGCCGCGCTGCTTCTCTCCCCTCCAACGTTGCTTCTCGCCCGGTTGGATGCCATCAATTGGCTGCAACTGCTTCCCGCCCTCGGTCGGTATTCCTTCTCTGTCCCTCTTCTGTAAGTGTTTTTTTTGTGGGTCATGAATGGATTGAGATATTGTGTGGCTGTTGTTTGTCAATATGATTGGTGGTGGCCAGAGTGTCAAAGGTTGGATTTTAGGGGGTCGGGGGGCGGGGGTGGAGGGGGATTCTGTGGACTTTGGCGTGTTTGATGGCGATTCAATGGAGCTGTGTGAGGTCGTAGCTCCATTTTTTTTGTATAATTTGGTAGGGTGAGTTAGGATGATGATTTTTATTGTTTGTTTTCCTTTTTAGTGGTGTATTTGGGATAGAGTTGTGAGATGGTCTAATGTTTGATGATGATTCAATCCGTGTGCATTTTTATTTTGTTTGTTGCAAATGAATTTAGGTATGGTCTATTTGTTGTTTTGCAACACGTTTACATGGGGGCGGTGATAGGCAGGTTGTTAAAGATTGGATTTTGGTGGGATTCTGTGGACTATAGTGCGTTTAATGATGATTGAATGGGATTGCGAGGTCAGAGCTCCATTGAAAATGGGGATGTTGAAACCTTGGATCAGGTTTTGAATCAAATGAAGACTGAGCGTAGAGTTGTTACAGAGCAGACTCTGATTATTGTGATTAAAGCTTATGGAAAGGCAAGTTTGTTTGACAAAGCTGTGAAGTTGTTTAACAGTATGAAGATTGATTTTCAGAGTAAATGAATAGTTCTATCTTTTAACACAGTTCTCAACATTCTTGTGCGGGCAAGATTGCTTGACCAGGCGTTAAGCCTTTTTTCTTGTGCAAATTCAATGGGCATATCCCCAAATTTTCTAACTTTCAATTTCGTTATCAAGGCCCTATGCTGACAAGGGTCAGTAGATGGTGCAGTGGAGTTTTCAGGGAGATGCGTTTTCGTAAATGCAGGCGTGACGTTTTTACTTATTCCACTCTGATGGATGGAATGTGCAAGGAAGGTAAGATTGATGAGGCAATGGCTTTACTTGATGATATACTCATTGAAGGTTGCTTTCCAACTAATGTTATATGTAACATGTTGATAAATGGACTGTAGGAAGGGAGATATGAGCAGGGCATCAAAGCTGTTTGATAATATGTTGCTCAAAGGTTGCATTCCGAAGGAGGTAACATTCAATACTCTTATTCATGGCTTGTGCCTTAAAGGTAAGATGGATAAGGCTTCCATCCTTCTGAATCAAATGGTTTTGCATAATTGTGAACCAACTGAGGTCACCTTTGGGATTATAATTGACGGTCTTGTGAAGCAGGGGTGACCGTCTGAAGCAACCAGGGTGATGCATTTGATGGAGAAACGAGGTGGTTCTCCGAATGATTTCGTGTACTCTTCTCTTGTCAGAGGCTTCTTCAAATCTAGCAATTCAGAAGAGGCCATGAAGTTGTGGAAGGTTCTGACTAAGAAAGGCCACAATCCTAATGTTGTTATATTCACTGCCATTATCGATGGCCTTTGTCACGAATGAAACATTGATGAAGCTCGGCGTTTTTTGCTGGAAGTGTATAGTAAAGGCCTTTCTCCATATATTCTTACTTACAGCTCCATGATAAAAGGTTTTTAAAGCAAATAGAAGTGTTGAAGCCCTTGGAGTGTGGAAAGAGATGATCGATCATGGTTGTGAACCAAATAAGGAAATTCATGATTTCTTTGATTACAAAAATTTTCAAACATACCTTTAAAAGAAGAAAATATATGTTGTGCTTATTTAAAGAGTTTTTGGGTACGGATAGTTGGCCATACACAGCGAAAATCCCATAGTTCTTATTCTCTGATATCTACAATCGTATTATTCAAAGTCAAAATGGTAACTAATAAATGTTGAATATAGAATTTGGTGGCTGCCATTTATCTTCCTTGTGACCAGATGAAATAGATATGCAACAAAATTTATGCCATTTATCTATTTTGTACAAAATTTTGATATTGTCATGCAACAAAAAGAATAACATAATTACTCATTATAAGAAGACAGCAAATTTCACATGCTAGAAGACACTATGTTTTAAATCTACAATCCGGTCAGACTACTGTTTCTACTTCCATTCACATCTAGTTGAACTGTTGGAGTATGAGAAATGCACATGATCGAAATCTGCTTCTCTCAAACCGGCCTGCTCTACCAGGATCTTTAGCAGGCGACACCAAGTAATATGAGGGAAATGCCGATTCGAAATCCCAAAAAATATTTGGTCAAGAAGAAGGATTCTTCTTCAACACCCCCACAAGAGCAGATGCACTTTTTCTTGCCGATAATTAAGCCGTAAAGTAAGAGCACCAGTTGGCTGATTGCATCCATAAAATTCAGCACAGTATGACAAACAAAAGAGAGGCCCGTCCATCCATTTCAGCCAGAAAAGAGGTAAGCACCATGCAGAAAAGAGGTAAGCACCATGCAAACCGGAAAGCATTCTGATTTTCTACCATATATGCATTCCATTTTCAACCATATATCTAAACCTATCAAGGCCTTAACCACTAAAAGGACGTCTTAACGCTTATGCAAAAATCAAATTCTATGTGTTGTACACAGTATTTTGTGAATTGTCTTTACATAGCCAATCTCAAAACCTGGGTAAAAGTGAAAGGTTGAAGTTAAGGAAAAGCATGTCACTGGGAAAACTTTGTCACTTGTTCTCGCATAAATGCTAGACCATGTTCCCCCAACCATGCGAGATCACTGGATAGGTGTTAGAAGAGGAAACTTACCCCTCCAGGTTCAACTTTGGACAGCATCAATCAGAACATTGGAGCTCCACGATCGACAACATGTTGCTCCCAGTCATTGTTGTTTTTACCGAGCTTCTTTATTAGGGCCTTGAGAAAATCTGTAGTGAATACCCAACCAAAAGAAGGTCCATCCCCTGTGTTCACACGGCTGGCTGCACAATCAGTGATTTCTCCTTTATAAGGAAAGAGTCACTAACAGTGCTGTAGTTGTCAAATACTGTAGCAACAAAGAGCCTGCGCAAAGCTCCCCTTTTGTACTGCTCGTTGCCCAACCTCCGCGCTTCCTTTTCTTTCAAGAGCAATCTAAATAGTTGAAAATAAGTATTCTGGCCCTTCCTTTTACTTCCCAAAGCACGCCATTGAAAATTTCCTTGTATGGGTATGAACCTGAGAGAAGTTCGTCTCCTATAACAAATACAAAAAAGCTGAAATCAATAGCTTAAAACCCAGTTTACTTCCCTCAAAACCATAGACATAATTCTAGCGCAACCAACACTCATCAGGAATAGTTTCTATATAACAACCATCAATCGCTCTAAACATATCCAAACGCATGCAATAGATTCAATTACACAAAGAATCCCAAGCAGATTCCAGCTTCTTGCAAACAATTTAACTGGCAAGCAGTAGAAGCAATTCAGAGGCTGATAATACGGCACCTAGCATGAGAAACCACCAAACCACTTAATCCAAACATCAAACCAACAAAAGCGCCCAAAATCACTACCTCCGATCTGCAAGATCCTCACTTTCCAGCCGCCATGCAAAAATTGACACAACAACATCACACAACGCCTCCTTCCCCAAATCAACACTCAATTCACCAGCCAACCCAGCAAGCACCAAAATCTCCGATCCAGAGCTCAAAAAACAACAGAGAAAAACCAGATCCATCGCCAACCAAAAATACCCATCAGCACATCATTCACCAAGACTATAAAGACCAAAATAATAAGGAACAATACCTGTGAGCACCGGATCCATCCCCCACCGTCCCCAACCGCCGGACCAGATCCTCCATCGCCTGCACGCACCGGAGTGCCCCCTTCTTCTCTGCGCACTCCCGGTTCTTGGCCCAGATCTCATCGAGGATCGCACAGATCTCGCTGTCGCCGCTAGGGGAGAAGAGGCCGAGGAGGCCATCGACGTTGGCGGCGAATGCGTCGGCAGTGGAGACGGAGCTGGCGGCACTGCCGGCGATGAGTAGTCGGAGATCGAGAGGGCCGGCGCCCCCGCCTTCGTCAGGACGTCCATGGCGTTTAAAGATTTGTGTAGAGGGCTCGTGTTGTGCTGCCGCCGTTGGATGGTCTTTTAACGGCCAGATTTAAAATCGAGCACAGCTAACATCGCTGTGCTGCAGCACAGCGATCCCTTCCTCATATATATATATATATATATATATATACACTTAAATGTAAAATGAGAATATTTTTTATCCTTTTGAGACCCATTAATAATTGGGGCTAACTTTTTATTTTATTTGGTAAAATAGAGAGAGGTGAGAAAATTGAAAGAAATTAATGAAAGGTGATCACAAAGGGCTCATAATGGAGTTCGTAAAAAACTTTTCCATGTAAAATCTATTGCACCCCGGCCAATTGCTACATGGAAACTCTCAAGCACAACGTCTGACAAATGGTGCTACATTTGACAAGTCACTTTTAGCTATATCTTATTAAATTCGTATAACACATTAAATATGCATTGAACCTCTTCAAACCAGTTGGTATCCAATACAAAACTTAAAATTATGTGATTGTGTTTTATGATCTATCCTAGGACAATAATAGCTAGTCGATTTACCAATTTCCTGTACCAAATTAAATGGCACAAATATAGGGAAGGATTCATTTACCATTTTGGAAATAGGAAAAAATTTGGTTAATTTAACTAAGCAGATTAAAAATATAAATGGAAATGACACAAGCTTTTACCGTAATTGTTTAATCGTTTCCTGATGATAATTACATCATTTTATATATACACATTTTTTTATTTAAAGTATGTTTTGTATATAATTGTTCTAATGTATAAAACTCATGATTGCTAACGTTTTTCATGCAGATCTACTCCCAACATCTCAAGAAAAAATATGTCAATCGCTTTGCATGGATGAATGCATAAAAACCCTAACATGCTACTATATAGATGACTTGTTAACCAATTCACATGCCAAAAATAATTCCAATTAAAGTTGATAAAATTCGTAAACTAAGACAGAAAGAGTCTCCCCTAAAAATACAATTAAGGGTCACCCTGCCAAATCAACATGTATAAACATATATAAATATATCATACATGAATATTCACACAAAATTCTAATCTACTGCATAAATTATTCTGAATCTTAGCATATGCGCATTCTATTCACTTTTCACATCAAATTTTGGGCCTTGCTTGTTGTATATATTCAATATCTAAACAAATTTACTAAAACATATGTATTCAAATGTCACAATTAGAAATTCTGCTACTGAAGCAAATAACATATCATATTATCACACTTTGCATTACATCACATCATTCTCAATAAATTGGCAACATCAACAAAATATTAACATTCTATTGTCTAACATGTGTGTGTAAGAGACATCACTGCTCCTCTGTCCAAGCTAGCACATCCTACTAATGATCATCACCTACATATATTATAAAAACACGTCACTAACGAGTGTTACTAGTCTAAAATATCTCATATGAAGAAAAACATTAGTATACTTCACACGCTCCCGACTCGAGTTAATATTACGAAATAAATTTAAAAAATAATAAAAATCCCGTAATAAAAATTTGACTCGCTCCCCACTGAGTCAATATTACGAAATAATTTTTTAAAAAATAAAATAATTTTGTAATAAAAACTTGACTCACTCTTGACTCGAGCGGTGGGCCACGATTCCGGCTCGAAACTTGGACGCCGCCCATCTTTTGCCGGGTGGGGGAGAAACTTGACTCGCTTGATGGGTGAGAAAAAAGAGTTAGTGAAAAAAAATGAAACAATGGCAATTTTGTAATAAAAGCTTGATTCGCTCCCTATTAGAGTCAATATTATGAAATACATCTCAAAAAATATGAAAAAAATACAGTAAAATACTATAAAATAAAATAATCTATTAGAACTCAATTATTTTATTTTATGGTATTTTATTGTATTTGTTATATTTTTCGGGATGTATTTCGTAATATTGACTCGAGTCGGGAGTGAGTAAAGCTTTTATTACAAAACTACCTCCGCACCTAAACCCATTTCTTCCCCCTCTAACCTTATCCCCTGTTTCTTTCCCTACCTGCCAATCGCCCCCCACCCCTCTGTTTTGCCGCGCCAACCCACCATCGGCAACCTCACCGCCACCCACCCACGGCTAGCCAGCAACTCCTCCGACCAATGTTGTCACTGCCTTGCTAATCTCACAATTTGGCACCACCTCACACAAAACAAAGGAGCCCCTGTTCGAACTGGGGCGGAGCAAGAGCGGGCATGACCGGGGTGACGGCGACCTCTCCACCCGCTTCACATGCAACATCTCCTTCTCCCTTCCCATCGTCTCCTCCCCGATGGACACCATCAGAGAGGCCCCCATGGCCATCTCCATCGCCACCCTTAGCGGCATCAGCATCCTCCGCTCCAACGCCTCCCCGGCCCACTAGGCCTCCCTCATCCACGCCATCAAGTCACGCCATTTCCCCTCCCTCCCCGACCCTGTCTACATTGCCCCCGACTCCGTCATCGCCGACTTCTCCAGCACCAGGTGCGCCCTTGTCACCTCCGGCAGTGACCCGAGATAGAAGCTTTTGGGGTTGCTTTCGACATCAGAGGGGTCAAGGAGGACACTGGTGTGGAGGAGACCAGGCCAGTAGACGGCAAGCGTGGAGGAGGCCGGGTCGGTGGGACCATATCAAGAGGCGGGTGGGGGGGAGAGGTTGAGAGCGGGGAGGGGGGGGGCAATTTTTTTCCAATGATAGAACCCAAAGGCTGAAAAACTGTTGTGCTGCAACACAACCTCTGTAAAACCTGTGACTCGAGTCAGATTTTTACGGGAGCGAACCAGTCGGTTCAACCGTCGGTTCGAGACGAGTCAGCTTCATGGACCGAGAGCTAAGTTGAGGCCAGCTGTGAGTTATGAGCGATGAGGGTAATGTATGCTCAAGTGTACGATGATAACGTCTAAAAAATGATGAGAAATGGGTTATCAAGTGTAACACCCCAAATCCGGTTCACGCTCGTGAACCGAACCGGTATGTTACAGGCCTCGGTTAGGTCGGCTAACCCGAACCTAACTTATACGGATCCAATCTCGGCGTCTTAAGATGAAGATACAACTCTCAAAGCATGGATGAATGCACAAACCCTAACATGGTACTACGTGAATGACATACAAATCAGAGTGCACACCAAGACAATCCCGATAAAAATTAATAAAAACTTTGAAATATAACGGACAGAGTTTCCCCTAAAAATGCAATTAGGGGCCACCCTGTCAAATATACATATGCAAATATATATCTAACCATATATCAAATAATTTCATTCATACAAAATACAAAATCTAACATGCTGTAACTTATTTTGAAACTTGGGTCTCAACCCACTACGCTGCCATTGCGCAATCTATTCGTGTTCACATCATCTCATCATGTCTTAACGATTAATCATATCACATCATTCACTATATAATAACATCATAAACACAATATAATCACCCAATCGACTGACATGTGTGCAAACGACAACAGTGCTCCTCCGTCCAGGCTGGCTCCTCCAACTTGTGATTATTACCTACATATAGTATAAAAACACGTCAGTAACAAGTGTTACTGGTCCAGAAAATAAAATAACTATAACAAGCTGGCTATGAGAGCAAACTCTCATATGAAAGAAAACAACATATACTCCACGTGAACACTCTGAAGGGCACTACTGAGGAGCCACTGGGCTGCAGACCCGGTAGCATCCCGAACTTACTGATCTGCTGCTGGTACTGTGCTACTCTCAGCACTTCTTTTTCAGTACTTCTCGTGAAACTTTATCCTAAGCCCTCTCCTTACCTCCATATTTCTCCTGGCCTTGAGCACGAAGGCCGAGTACTCTCAGGCAGTCGCCTTTAGTACCCTTTGAACCACAAGTCCGGACATGCGCTGTACTAAACAGTACCCGTAAACCTCCACGTTCTCCGGGTGTGAGGAACTCAAACGCGGAGTTGTCAGGATCCCTTGGGAATGGAACAGTCCGCTGGCACTAATCCAGAGCCCGCTTTGACTGTCACGGCATCCTCTGCATGGTACGTGCAGTCGATTTCTCCATCTCTCGTCTCTCTAAAAACGCGAAAACTACATATATATAGGGCTGGGTAGGGATTTATATAATAGGCCCGAAGGCAACTTGTGGTGGATCTTGTTTTCGAAATCATCCTCGAGGGATCTCATCCTCGAGGGGTTATTAATCTGGAAATCTGTTCGGCTAGATGGCCCGAGTTAAGTGGGATCCAATGAAACGCCACTTAACCCGTCCTGCAAATGATAAGATAAACATACAATAGAAAGACGTAAAACAGAGTCGAGTCCTAAACGGACCTGGTAGAAGCTCCAAGCGTGTCATCGCGCCTAGGCGGCGAGCTCCTACTCCGTACCTACACATCAAAACTAAATACTAACGCCCGCTAACTAAATGATGCATCAAACTCAATAAACATCACATCAAACAAATAACATCCATCAACAGTCAAGTAATCATAATGTGAAAATAATTCTAACTCATCCTATTCCTACCAATTTTATTGCTATTTTTCCTAAGTTACATCATACTCGATTAGCATGCTCAACTCAATCTACCTCATTAGATCACTTATTATTCATTCGCAATTACCCAAAACATACCATCATCCCTTTACTCATAATTAGGCATTACTCATGACGGTTAATCAAACTAGCATATTGTGCTAACATTCATCATGACAACTAGTTAATTCTAGCATGCTATGCTAACAATCATAATCAATTTTAAATAACTCAATCGGAGGTAATTATACCTCACGTTGTCGGCAATCGGCGACGGTTAGGGTTCCGTCGCGTGTCTCGGAACTCAAACTTGGCGCTCATCAGCATCCAAAGCTCGATCGGGCTCGACTGGGTGAGCCCCGCGGAAGATCCGAGTGATTTCCGGTGAATTCCAGAAATTCCGGTTTTCCGATGGTTTTCTGGCGGTTTTCCGGCAGACTTCCTGATGGTTTTCCGGCGACAGTCGCCGGCAGCGTCTACTGGGCGGAAAGTGGTCGTGTTGGGTACCCTTGGAACCGGCTCGGCAAGCCCGACTCATCTACGAGGTTGACGCGGCCAACGGAAGTGGCGGCTCGCCTGAAAATGCATAAAACCGAGCTGGCGGTGATGGGTGGCTAGATCCGGCCGGCCACGGCGGCGATGGCCTCCGTTCCGGTCGGGAAGGTCGCTGGAGGGCTGAGGGTGCTGAGGCGGCCGACCGATCGCGGCGGTGCTGGTCGTCGGCGGCAGAATCGGCGACAGAAGCGCAGCGCAGCGCAGTGTCGCGGCGGCGGCCGATGGGGTTGGACTTGGTCGGGGCAGCACTGCGACGTCGTCGCGCGGGCTAGGCGGCGATGATCGGCGGCCGGGAGGGCGTCCACAGTAGCGGCGGCGACGCGCACAGTGGCGGCGTGTCGAGGCAAGGGTTTGGGGAAGAAAAGAAGGGTGCGGGGGTGTGTTGTGGCAAAGTCGTAAATATTACTTGACTCGTGTCCGACTCGAGTCAAAATAATATGTGAAGTCGTAAAAAATTCCAAAAAATTTGGAAAAATCCCATAAAATCAAACAACACAAAAAATCATAATGATATGCTCTAGAGACTATCAACCCACCCAAAATGCCCGTAACGCATCCTAACGCGGTAAACGGCCTAAAACTAATTCTACGATCAATTATATATCATAATAAAAAAATGAACTGCATACTCTCATATATTCTGATAACTCATTCTTTTCTGCTGTGTTCATGACGTTATCATCATATACTTGGGTACACATGACCCTCATGGGTCATACACGAGACCGGCGTCGGCTCAGTACACGTGTTCTGAAACTGACTCGACTCAAAAATAACGGTCGAACCGACCGGTTCTGAATATAAAACCCTGACTCGAATCGTGGGTTTTACA
>JAURVB010005264.1:0-15218 GCA_033002965.1 Piper betle
AGAGAGAGATATAGTGATAAAAGAAGAGGGAAAAATATTTACGAGTTTATCTTATACGGAGTATTGAGAGTGAGTGAAATCCTGTAATCTCAATAGTATAGGGTGTGTGAGTAATCTTCGTGTACATCTCTTTATATATTTGATGACTGTAATCTTTGGTTGAAGTAGTGAATTGTTTGTTGTTGCCCATGGTTTTCCACGTTAAATCTCTGCCCTTTTGTGGTTTTGTTTTATCTTATTTCTTCGGTCTTATTTTCCATTACTTTTTGTTCGCTGTGGTTGATCTCCAATTTTAGGGATTTTTCTCAACAATTGGCACCGTCTGTGAGAAGTTTGGGTCTCATTCAATCGGATCTTGATTTGAGTGGGAGTCATGGCAGACAGTTCCAAGACTGGGAAAATTGAGAAATTTGATGGAACAAATTATCAATGGTGGAGGATGCAGATTGAGGATCATCTATGCGAGAAGCAACTACATCTACCGCTTGTAGGAACCAAGCCAGAAGCGATGTCAGCCGAGGGGTAGGCCTTATTAGATAGGCGAGCCTTAGCCATCGTCCGATTGTGTTTAACACAGTCGGTGGCGTTTAATGTCTCCAAACGGACGACCGTCAAAGGGTTGATGGAGGCATTAGCTGGTGTTTATGAGAAGTTATTAGCCTCTAACAGGTTATTTTTGTTAAGGAAGCTTGTCTCTTTAAGGATGCCTGAAGGTAAATCTATTGCTAATCATTTAAATGATTTCAATAAAATTTGGGCACAACTTGAATTCGTGGAGTTGACTTTTAGTGAAGATATTAAATCTTTAATGTTCATGTGTTCTTTGCCGGAGAGTTGAGATACGGTAATTACATGCATCAAAAGAAAAACTAAAGTTTAATGAAGTGCTAAGTGCAATCTTGAATCAGGAGATGATGAAGAGAAGCATGATAGTTAGCACACCGTCCATCTCGGGCACAGCTTTGTCGGTGGACAAAAGCAAGGGCAAAGAAAGAGGAAGAAGTCAAAGTAGAGGTCCTAAGTACCGAGGGCGCTCTAAATCTAAAGGAAAATTCAAGGGTAAGCCTACTTGTTGGTTTTGTGACAAGGAAGGACATTTAAAGAAGGATTGTCCCGAGCGAGTCAAGAATGTAGCTAATGTTGTTGATGGTCATGAAGAGAAATTTTGTTTATTTGCTCATGTTGATTACAACATAGATACATGGTATATTGATTCGGGTGCTTCATTTCATTGTACTTCTCACAAAGAATGGTTTTGTGATTTTGTCAAGAGTGATTGTGGATATGTAACAATTGGCAATGGTCAAAAGTGCAGAATTGAAGGTAAAGGAGTAATTCATTTGAAGATGCATGATGAAAGTAAACTTATTCTCAAGGAGGTCAGGTATATACCTGAATTAAAGAAAAATCTTATATTTGTTAACAAGTTGGACCAAGAGGGCTATAGGATCACATTCGAAAACAATCAGTGGAAGATCATCAAAGGAGCATTGGTGGTGATCAAGGGGAAGGCGGTGGGTACACTTTACCCATTGTCTACCAAGGTAGATCAGTTTGTTTCTTTGGCAGCTGAGAAGAATGACATAACAATGTTATGGCATAGAAGGCTTGGTCACTTGAGCGAGAGTGGGATGAGGATCTTACTTTCGAAGAAGGTTTTGACAGGTATATTTGATTCTAACTTTGGTTTTTGTGAAGACTGTGTTTTAGGTAAACAAAAACGGGTCAGCTTTACAAAGGGTGGGCGAGAGATGAAATCCAAAAGGTTGGAGTTGGTTCATATGGATGTTTGGGGACCAGCCCATGATACATCTTTTGGAGGTAATCTCTATTTTGTTACCTTCATTGATGATTTAAGTAGGAAGACGTGGATCTACACTATTAAGAAAAAATCAGATGTCTTTAACATTTTCAAGATGTGAAAAGCTCGAGTTGAGAATGAAACAAGTTTAAGACCGAAATGTCTTCTGTCGGATAATGGTGGAAAATATTGCAATAAGGTGTTTGACTCCTATTGTGAACAATGGGGAATTAGAAGGATCAAGACAGTGCCAAGGACACCACAATAGAATGGGGTGGTGGAGAGAATGAACAGGACCATCCTAGAGCGAGCGAGAAGCATGAGGGTTCATGCTGGACTCCCTTTGCATCTTTGGGGTGCCACAGTGGATACAGCTGTTTATCTAATAAACCGAAGTCCATCAAGCACCTTAGATGGAAAAATACCGGAAGAGGTATGGTCTGGTAAGAAAGTTGACTATTTTCTTAAAGTCTTTGGTTGTATTGCATATACACATGTTGATAGGGAATCAGTAAAGAAGCTTGATACAAAGTCCCGCAAATGTGTATTTCTTGGATATGGAGGTGATGAGTATGGTTACCGGATGTGGGATTTCGAGAACAACAAGGTGTTTCGAAGTTGGGATGTTGTATTCAATGAAGAGTGCACGTACAAAGACATGAAAGAAGGAAAGAATGAGGAGTCATAAGAAAAAGAGTATATGGAGCTTGATGAGAAAGATGAAGCGATGCTAAGTGCTAAAAATCAAGGATTTGTTACAAGGGATGAGGAACAATTATCTTCTGAAGAGACTGAACAAGAAGGTGAGTCACAGGCTAATCAACCAAATAATGATGAATCAGATTCTGAATATTCTGATGCACAAGTTGAAATTGATGACTCAGAGCCACCACAAGAGATGGTTGTTGCTCCTGAACCAAGGAGGAGCACAAGGGTTAGAAAGCCTACTCAGAAATTAAATTTAATTGTACAATATGTTTTGTATACTGATGCAGGAGAACCAGAGTCCTATGATGAAGCCATGAGTGACAAAGCTCAACTTAAGTGGGAGTTGGACATGAAGGATGAGATGTCATCGTTGGAGAAGAATCATACATGGGAGTTGGTGAGGTTGCCACCAAAAAGGAGGGTTCTACAAAATAAGTGGATCTATCGGATCAAGTCTGAAGCAGGTGGTGTACAAAGGTATAAGGCAAGACTTGTGGTGAAAGGTTTTGGTCAAAGAGAAGGGATTGATTTCATGATATATTTGCACCTGTTGAAAAAATGACTTCTATTACAATTATTTTGACTATTGTGGCTGTAAAGGGGTTGTATTTAGAGCAGCTTGATGTAAATACAGCTTTCCTTCATGGTGATTTGGAGGAGGAGATCTATATGGAACAACTAAAAGGATTTGAAGTCAAAGGTAAAGAAAATATGGTGTGCAAATTGAAGAGGAGTCTATATGGACTCAAACAAGCACCAAGACAGTGGTGTTTGAAATTTGACAAGTTTATGTTGGATAATTGATTTACTAGGAGCAATTCGGACCACTGTGTATATCTACAAAAGTTTAATGATGGCGATTACATTATTTTAACTTTGTATGTAGATGACATGCTTGTTGTAGAGACTTGTATGGAGAAAATTGTAAGTCTCAAGATGTGGTTAGCCAAGAGTTTTTCCATGAAGGATTTGGGTGAAGCAAAACAACTTCTTGGGATGCAAATTACCCAATACAAGAAGAACAAGAAGTTGTGGTTATCTCAAGAAGGGTATGTGAAGAAAGTTCTTGAGAGATTCAACATGAATGAATCCAAGCCAGTGACTACTACTTTGGGTAGTTTCCAATTGTCCAAAGAACAAGGTGCTAAGAGTGAGGAGGATAAAGCTCACATAAAAAAGGTGCCTTATGCTTCAGCTATTGGAAGTCTTATGTATGCTACGGTGAGTACAAGACCAGATATTGCACATGCAGTGGGAGTAGTGAGCAGATTTATGATGAACACAGGAAAAGAACACTGGGAGGCAGTGAAATGGATTTTCAGGTACTTGAAAGTAATTTCTAATTATTGTTTGTATTTTGGGGGTGATAATATTGATGTGCAAGGTTATGTGGACTCGGACCATGCTGGAAATAGAGACAATGGCAGGAGTACATCCGGATACATCTTTACAGTTGGTGGAAACCGCGGTGAGTTGGGTTTCCAAATTGCAAAAGATAGTTGTTCTGCCTTCAACTGAGGCTGAATATGTGGCTGCTACAGAAGCTAGCAAGGAATATATTTGGATTAAATATTAATGAATGAGTTAGGTTTTATTGGGGATGATTGAAGGTTGTACAGTGATAGTCAAAGTACAATCCATTTAGCCAAGAACTCGGCATTTCATTCTAGGACCAAACATATTTGGTTAAGGTATCATTTTATCAGATCTTTGTTAGAAGAACGTAAATTGAAGTTGGAGAAGATAGATGGAAGAAATAATCCGGCGGATATGTTGACTAAACCAGTGGATGGAAAAAGTTGACTTTTTGCTCAACTTTGGTGAACTTGCACTAACAAGCAGGTGGACTCATGCAACGAACAAGTGGAGGAAGAGTTTGGACTGGTGTGTTCCAATCGGACTCCAAGTGGGAGATTGTTAATATGTGTAATTGTATTAATGATATGTAGCTCATTGTCACACTCGAAATACTAAAGAAATCTCAGAATATTAACAGAGGTGGCTGTTAGTTGTTCCATGGAGATTGAAGGGTCTCAAAGCTTCTCTATAAATTGAGCTTCATTTGCGTCATTCTTAAGGGGGGCAAGACAAGTAGAAGGCAAGACAAGTAGAAGAAAAAACAAGAAAAAGAGAGATAGAGAGAGATATAGCGATAAAAGAAGAGGGTAAAATATTCACGAGTTTATCTTATACGGAGTATTGAGAGTGAGTGAAATCCTGTAATCTCAATAGTATAGGGTGTGCGAGTAATCTTCATGTACATCTCTTTATATATTTGATGACTGTAATCTTTGGTTGAAGTAGTGAATTGTTCGTTGTTGCCCGTGGTTTTTGACTCTCGATTGAAGGAGGGTTTTCCACGTAAAATCTTTGCCCTTTTGTTGTTTTGTTTTATCTTATTTCTTTGGTCTTATTTTCCCATTATTTTTGTTCATTGTGGTTGATCTCCAATTTTAGGGATTTTTCTCAACACCTTTTAAGTACTTTTCCTTGAGATGGATGAGTCTTCTTTTTTGAATCCCCATTACACCCATGAACATGATAGAAGTAAAAATAAGATGCCCAGGGATGCTTGTGTGGAGCCAAAATGCAAATAAGATACTTGGGAATAAACAGCGCGCTTAATCGATGCATAAAAAAATTTGGAACAGAAAAAAGAAATAAAAGTTGAAAGGGTTGGCAATATTATAATAATATAAATATTTGCTCCTACATCCTAGTCATTTTTTTTGTAAAGCCCATTTTTACATATTTATCAAAGCCAATGAGTGACAACTAATATAAATTTAATATAAATTTGAATTCCTAAGTTCTCTAAAGTTATTAGTTATTTTGAAGTGAAACCCATTAATCCATTTTCATATGGTATGTATTGAGTATAGTTTCATAATTTTAATGGAGAAAGGATGATGATTAATATAAATGTCAGGTTCCTAAGTCTGTTAAATTGGCTAGTCATTTTGAAATAAAACCCTGAATTTATTTTCACAATTAAGAGTCCATAATTAACCAAAAAATTCTATTTTGTAATTTATTTTATTATATTTATTTGTTGAAAAAAAATAGTTTAGTGGTAGCTATACTCTTATTTTAAGTACATTTGATATGAATTCATAGAACATCAGGTTAGTTGAATGATGGGGATAATTTCATTTAAGTAAAAGAAAATACATATCTAAATAGATGGCTAGATTTATATCTTGTTAAACAATGTGTAAGTGTACTTAATTGCAATTTAATTAATTAATTATATATATACAAGAACTTTGTAAACTTATATCATAACTGTTAATTTTTCATCCAATGATTTAGATTGAAGAGTTATGGTAGATAGTTATGGTTAGTTCCATAAAGAACTACCTAATGTAAACTACTAAATAAAAAATCAATGGTCTTGATTAAAGTTTACAAAGTTCACATTTTAAAAAGAATTTACATTCTAGCATCCTCGTGTGTGAGTGTATATATATATATAGCAGATTTTTAATCTCACAAATAATTTTTTTAATGTTGTCTTAAAGATTGACTCAATTGATCAATTCTATTCTGTGGTTGATTTAATTTAAAATTGCCATGATTTAAAAATTAAATTATCCAAACGTGCACCCGCACCCATATTTATAAATCGAAATCTCCTCGCAGAGAGGAGATTATGGTCCACCTGTTGCCACCGATCTGAAAAATAGATTTTTTAAAATTTCAGAAAAATTTTAAAACATAGATTAAAAATATTCAATATTGCCAAATGAGGGTATTTTTCCTCCATCGAAGTCTCTTTTCACCGAGGAAATTTTGGTTCCCTTTTTACATATTAGATTAAAAATTTATATTTATTATGTCCTTTTATGTAATGGATATAATATATATTTTTTATTATTGTTTATGAACTAAAAGGGCATAAGTGAGAATGCAAAATGCATTAACTAAAGCCACTTCGAGAACAAACCTTTTGCTATCCTTGATGCAGCCTTCCCACCTTGACCAAAGTTCCCATACGTGCCAGGCGGGCACGTGCAACTGAATCCTTATTGCTATGGTGCGCTGTCATCTTTTGGCAGTGCACCATGCGCTATAAACCGGGGCCGTTGGATCCAACGGCTCAGATCACGCTTGCCAAAAAACACCTCCCCACCCTTTGCCGCCTGCCCCTGCCATCCGGCCGAGCCCCACCGCGGCCCATGTGCCCGACCCCCGCCGCAGCCCCCCGCCGGCATCCCCGGCCTCCTCGCCGAGGAGGGGGCCGCCGCCGAGGGGGAGCCGGGGATGCCGGCAGGGGCAGCGGCGGGGTCGGGCGCATAGGCCGCGGTGGGGCTCGGCCGGATGGCAGGGCCGGGCGGCAGAGGGTAGGGGGCTGTTTTTTGGCAAAGTGACGGCCTAGATTTGTAGCGCACCATAGCATCACTCTGCATATTCCTGATTTACACCGGCTTTTATCTTCACACTTGTCAATATATGCAAATAAGTAAATTAACTCCACATTAAACAAATCAATCCGACCAAATTAGATGCACAACATAAACAAAACACAAGATCATCCCTCCTCTCATTAATCAAATCCCTTATCTAATTTTGTATATGGAGTTCAATTTATATATAGGGTATACAAGGCATGGGACCTTTTTAGCATATATTAACCAAAGTAGGAAGAAATTATAAGCGCGGAAGATGTAAAAGTACCATGGCATCCGCCAGGGAGGTAAAGATTGCCTTCGAAACCATCCAAACAACGACAAAGGTACCCAACTCCCCAACGAGTCGTAGCATGTACTAAAACCAGCACAAGCATTATCTGCGCTTGCTCGAGCTTGAGCGCAGGTACCATCCCCAAGCGCCCAGTCCAACACCCTGGGGAAGCTCGTCTTCACCTCGTCATCAAAATCCACACGCCGGAGTTGCTCAGAAGAGAAATTGAACTTTTGGGTATCCACTAAAAAGGCGTAGCTGCAGGTGTTGAAGCTCCCAATCCCAGTGTGGTTGTACTTGCTCTCAAGTCTAAGCTCAAAACTACGAATCCCCTTGGGTATGGAGGTCTGGCAGCAACCGATCCCCGTGCGCGAGACGTTGATCACACCATCCTCGCTATCGGATAGAGAGACGCAACCGCTGGTGAAGTCCCGACCTTGATGAAGGCTACTGTGTCGCACCCAATGGCCGTGAACTTGTTGTGTAACTCCGAGACTGTGAAGGGCACATCCAAGGTTGTGTCCCCGCTCTCCCACCTAGATTTGGCCCCGGCCATTGTGTCGCACCCAATGGCCGTGAACTTGTTGTGTAACTCCGAGACTGTGAAGGGCACATCCAAGGTTGTGGTCCCCGCTCTCCCACCTAGATTTGGCCCCGGACAAGTAGCACTCCCATGCCATCCACCCGTCGATCCCAACAAGCCCGTCTAGAGACACATCATAGATCTCGTAGAGTACGTTGGCGTAGGGTTTTGGAGGGCTATATGCTTGGCTGCAGTTGACGACGAAGCTCTGGTTGAAGGCGCAGTCGTGTGTGTTGCCGAAGGGGTAGGGGATGTCGACGCCGCCGCATTTGCTGTTGCAGCTCGGCTTCGACATCGCCGGGGACGATGTCGTTGAGGTTGTCGGCGTTAGCCAGCTTATGAGGAGAGGACAAGCAGTTGAAGTAGTGAAAGCATGATCAGTGCTCTCCCCATGATTAAGTAGTGTGGGCTGGAGTTGGGGTTGGTGTATAGTATTGTAAAGAGAGAAAATTTTATCTGTTGATTGCATCAAATAATGGAACCCGTCCTCTTCTATTGTAAACAGAGGATGCAATATTATCATTTTCAATCCATATATAGCCGCTTGATAATTGAAGGGTTGTCTTGGGCTACGGTAACGCACATTGAAGATTGACGTGGACAAGATGCAATGTTATAATAGTCCCAAAACCACACGCTCCTGACTGGAGGGAAACATGTTAGAAATGCTGCAAACAAATCGGGGCTCTGTCCATGATTGATGAGTGCGGAGTAGTTTTGATGAATGTAAATATAAATCTAATAACTCTAATGTAGTCCCACTTATAATATTTTAGTGCATAATATTAAATATATTAATAAAGATATATCTATGGATCGTTAATTTAATTAACCAACTTTATTGCATTTGCCCGTTATGTAATACTAGGGTTATGTTCAGGAGGAGAATTTGCCAGCATTGTTGATATAAATTTGGATGATAGTCGCAAGAAGCCTCATTTTCTTGACTAGACTAAAAATATTTAATTTATGTTAAAAAATACTGTGGCTTGATGCACTGTTACGATTCAAGTGTAGTTAACTTGAAATTTAAAATCAAGGATTTTTGCATAATGTCTTAACTACCATTAGGTTTAGGCGATACCTGTTTGTAGTTTAAACAATTCTGATTTGCTTAAAAACAATTTTTTTATAATATATATATCACAAGCATGGATGTCAGCTTGTGTCCAGTCCGATAAGCCATGCCTTCTCTTTTTTTTTTTTGTTTTTTTTTCTTCACCGTGTCTTCTGGATTTGGTTATGACAGCTATGGAACAAGGGATAGGAGATAAGAAGAGGAGAGAGGTAAGGATTGAGAGCCGAGTTGCGGGAATCGGCCGATTCTGAGTGGAATTGCTTATTCGAATCGGATTGGCATGCGTGCCGATCTGATTTCGGGGCCGAATCGGTCAGCCCCGAATTAGAGCCCAACTCGGCCGATTCACCCCTATTCCAACCGAGTTGACTCCAATTCGGAATCAGGGTGAATAGAGAAGAATCGGTTTTTTGGGTAAATTATTAAAATACCTTATATATGATATTTATTAAATTATTTAAGCATGGGTAAAATTGGAATTTTGATTTTAAAAGCCTAACGTTAACCCGCTCCCTCGCTCCGCCGCCGCTCGTCTGCCCTCCGCCGTGCGTCCCCTGACTCTGGACTCGCCTTCGACCGGTCTGCCGACCTCGCAACGTCGCCGCCGACGTGTGGACGGACCGATTCGGCCCTGTGAACACTTGAATCGCCGCCGACCGGGCCGCCAACTGGCCCTCCGACTGGGCTGCCGACATCGCCTCTGCCCACGTGACCGGGCCACCGATGTGTGGCCGGGCTGAGTGGCCGCGTGACTCGCCGCCGACCGGGGGCAGCGGGGGGTAAAGAGCGGAGGGTGGCATTCTCGTAATTAAAAGTTGACTCGAGTCTAACTCGAGTCAAAAATAATAATTAATTTTAAATAATTTAAAAAAATCTCAAAAAATATTTAAAAATATCATAAACTATAATACACATGAAAATATCTAAATAACATCAATACATAATTTTCATATATTTATATTATGAATTGTCAAATTATTATATATGACCGATTAAACTAATTTGGACCAATCCAATTGAACCGATTCTTGTCCAATTTAAACCGATTTCGATTTCGATTCTGATTTATTCAACAATAATTGAGAGCCCTGAATCATGGAAATGAAGCATGTAATTTATTAAATACCCGAGCAGTGAAGAAGAAAGGAGGGGGTTGGTTGCTGCAATGGGAAAAGAACGCGACCGCAGGACAAGCCACCACCTCAAATCGGCTCTGTCATTGTCGGGTACGATCCTAAGCTCAAGCCTCCGCCGCATTCAGAGACGTCATCATCGTTGGAAAACGGCGATAAAGCCGCCCCCCACCCCGGCCCCACTTGCATTCCGTGGCCCCCCGCCCCTATCCCCACTCGCACCTGCGCCCCCAGGCGTTGTTGTCCCCTATCGCCGCCCTCCCAGTTCACACATTTTCCACCGCCGCCAACGCCGACGGTAGGGTGACAAAACAGAGGAGGAGAGGAAGGAAAGGGTGATGGAAATTTTGTAATAAAAACTTGACTCGATTCCAACTTGAGTCAATATTACATGAAATAAATTTTTAAAAAATCGTAATAAAAACTTGACTCACTCTCGACTCGAGTCAATAATATGAAATACATCCCCAAAAATATAAACAATATACTAAAAATTACATAAAATAAAATAATCAAGCTCTAATAGATTATTTTATTTTTTGATATTTTATTCTATTTTTTTCATATTTTTTGAAATGTATTTGAGTAATATTGCCATGGTTGCACGAATCGGCAGTGTTCTGATCCGATTTAGGGGTCGAATCGGTCGGCCCTGAATGGGTTTCCAAAATTGGCTGAGTTGCCCCGATTCTGACTCAATTTAAATCCGATTCGAAATCGGGTAAACCAGTTTTGGCAAATGACCAAAATACCCTAGATATGATATTAATTAAATTATTTAAGCAAGGGTAAAATTGGAAACTTACCCTGATCAGGTCTCCGCCCTCCGCCGCCACGATTCCTCCCTCCGCCCATCTACTGCCGCCGACCTCAGCTCTACCTTGCCTCTGAGGTACGAGGGGAAGATGAGGTGGCGAGGGCGACCAGCAAGGGCGAGCGGCAGGCCGATTGGGGTGTGGCGAGGGCGTGGGAGGCCGATTGGGTCACGGCGAGGGCAAGCGGCGGGCCGACTGAGGCATGGTAGGGGCGAGTGGTGGCAGCGTGGGGGGGGGGTGTGAGCGGCAACGAGGTGCGCCAAGGAAGGGGTGGCGGGAAGGATGAGGGGAGGCGGGGTGGGGCGGCGGTGGCGAGGGCGAAGGCAGGCTGCGTCGGGGAGGGGGGGGCGCGGGGGGTGGGTGTGGAAAATCGGGGTAAAATTTTAAAGAACCCGGTGGCATTTTTGTAATTAAAAGTTGACTCAATCCGACTCTACTAAAAGTAATAACTAATTCTAAATAAATTATTAAAAAAATCTATAAAATATTATAAAATATAATACACACAATTTGGATTGATTTGGACTAATTGATGAGTTGTTAAATTTTTGTATATGACCGATTTGGATTGTTCATGCCGATTAACTGAAGCGATTCCTGTTCTAATTTAGACCGACTCCTCGAAACCGATTCCGATTCCAATTTTTGCAACCATGAATATTGCTAGTCAGGAGCGAGTCAAGTTTTTATTACGAAACTACCCCTGCCCATTTCCCTTCTCCTAGGTTTTGCCATGCCGATGACTCTTGTTTCCCCTATTTTATTTTATTTTTGGGATGTATTTTGTGATATAAACCTGAGTCGGGAGCGAGTTAAGTTTTATTACAAAACTACCCCCGCACCTAAGGGCATTCTTCACTCCCGACCTTCTCCCTTGTTTTGCCACCTAGTGCTGTCGCTGCCTCGCAAAAAATCAAGTTTTTTATTTTCATTTTTGGACTTATTTCATAATATTGACTCAAGTCTAGAGAGAGAAAAGTTTTTTATATTTTTTAAAATTTATTTCAAAATATAGACACTAGTCAAGAGAGAGTAAAACTTTTATTACAAAATTGCCATCAAGTCTTTTTCTTCACCGCCGACCTCCCTTGTTTCTCCCTTCCCGATGATCGCCCCCCTCTCTGTTTTGCCACTCCACCTGATCGCCGGCGACCTCGCCGCCAATGTCACTTGCATCACCGCCGACCAGCGCTGCCATCACCACCTCTTCCTGCTATTGTTTCGTGGAATGCCGGGGGGGGGTAGGGGACGGAGGGACGCCGGTGGGGAGCGGCGGGAAGCTGGGGTGGTGGTGGTAGCAGACGGGGGCAGGGGGGAGCGGTGGGAAGCCAAGGGGAATGCAAGGGTGGGGTGGCGGTTGCAGGGGGAGCGGTGGACAAGGATGTGGTGTGAGTGGCCGGAAAGAGGGGTGGGTGGGGGAGGAGGGGGAGTGGTGGGAAAGAGAGAGGGCTGGTGAGGGCTAGGTCGTCGCAGGGCCGGCAGGTGGGGACTGCGGTGGAGGGGCCACGGCTTGGGCCGGTCAGGGGGCCATGGCGGCTTAGGGCAGGTGGGGGCAGTGGCGGCAGGTGTCGGTAGGGGGGGGGTGGTCGGACGAGTGGGCAGGCAAGGTGTAGGCGGACGCAGGGGTGGAGGGTGTGTCTGGGCCACTGGATCAAAATCCAGCGGCCCAGATTAAATGCGCTGCATGTGCTACCAAATGCTGGTAGCTAGCATTTTGGCGTGTGTGTGTGTGCGCGCGCGCGTGTGTGTGTGTGATATATATATATATATATATAATATGATGTAGAAAGGGAGTCTACACCTAATTTGATCTGAGGTGTTCATTTTACATGAACAGCCCAGATCAAATCTTAAAAAAAACCTAAACCTCACCCCCTCCTCCCTCCCTTCCACTCCCATCGCCGCCTCCCCCTTCCTGCCACCCCCTCCCCTCCCTACCCTCCCCTCCCACCCCCGTCGTCGCCTCCCTCCTCCCGCCCTCCTTGCCGCTCCCTCTCACCTCCCTGTCGCCGCCCCTCCCTGCCGCTCCTTCCCACTGCTTTCGGTTCTTCCCACTACTTTGAGAAGAGAACAAGAGCCCTGTCAAGGCCCACCTTGCTGCTGAAGCATCATCGGCAAGCTTGAGGAGAATCGCTACCTTGCTGTCACGAAGGACCATACGACCACCATTGCTGCTGCATGCAGGGGATTGCCGACTTGGAGCCATCGCTGCCCATTGCGGCTTTGCTCGAACATTTGTTAGGGCTAACTATTGACCGGAATCAAGTGTTCTTCTCTGCATATTATGATAGCAAAAACCATGGCTGATAAAATATTGTTCGCCAAAATCACCAAGGATATTGCTTTTTCTGTAGAGCGGAAGCAGCAACATTATGCGCTGCCAAGTACATACATCAGCTAATGCATAATTGTTCCAGTTAATACAGTAATCATGTGAGGAACAATCATCATTTTGGCTCAAAAATGTTCCCAGTCAATAATGTTGTTCAGTAGCTGAAGTTATATATCACACAAAATGAAGAAAGACCCGCCCAATCGGAAGTGATAGAAATTGAACTGATAGAAACTCCAAGTCCTATCCCCAAAACAATTCAACAATTTAAACTACTAATAAATCAGCTTTGACTCAAAGATGAGCACCTAGAACAAATCATGCAACATTAGTGTTACTTACTACAGAGTTATTACATAATTTAGCTTTGAATTAGCAATGAAAGAGACATAATAGCATCTAGAAAAATATTCAGACAAACACTCATTTTGGTTCAGCGTGCACAAACATAAACTGTTTCAAAGTCAAGCACATTATTCCCAGGTCGCCATATTCTGAGTCCTCATGTGCAAGTCAATCCACAAGTTGAACAGCTTAAGAGGGCACTGCAAGACACACATACATTACGTTCGGGGAAAAGATCTTTCAAATACGCTACGGTTCTGATTTCATTATCAGGTAAGAAATGAACATTTACATGCGCCCATCTACTAAACCGGCCACATGACAAGTACACTTTACACAATGTAGAAGATTAAAGAAAACATAGAGGCAAGACATACTGAAGTGGAAGTATCAATCTGCTCAGGCAGCTCCTTAATATCAACCTCAAACCGCTCTTGAACCTGCAAAATGCCATGTCAATTAAGAGAAGGCAAAAAATCATCGAATGAGTACAAGATATAGCAGATCATTAATTTACAAACTCTGGTTAAGAATATCTGAATTTGAAGCTGAAGAAGCAAGCATGATCGTAAGCCCTTTAGTCCCAAATCTACAAGCTCTTCCAACCTGCCAACGCACAGACATATCCGAGTCCAAGCTAACACTATGCAGCATACTAAGTACACCATATACTATGCACGCATAGACATTCCTCCAGGGGGCAAGCAGGGGGGCGGCAGCGACAGGGGGGGGGGGCGGTGATGGGGGTGGGAGGGAGGCAGGGAGGGGAGGTGGGAAGGAGGGGGCAGCAGGGAGGGGGCGGCGACGAGGAGGGCAGGAGAGGGGGCGTGCAGGGGAGGGCAGGGAGGGCGACTAGGGGCAAGGGTAGGGAGTGGGCGGGCGTGGGGCGGTAAGGGGGTGTGAGGGGTAAGCGGCGATGGGAGACGGGGAGGGAGGTGGGACGGGAGGGCAGGAGGGGGAGGCAAGAGGAGGGGGGGGAGGCACTCATTGGATGTGATGAGGGAGAGGGGTGATAGTCTGTAGTATTTTTAATTTCATTTGGGCCATTCATGTAAAATGGACGGTTCACATCAAATTAGGTGTAGACACCCCTTTCGTATCAGTGTTCAAAACTATTCTTTGGGCCGCAGTGGAGGGGGGTGGTAGGTAGGAGGCGGGGGCAGGGGAGGCGAAAGGGGGAGGCGGCGAACAGGAAGGGCAGGAGGGGGGTGGTAGGGGGGAGGGTAGGGAGGGGACAGCAGTGGGGGCGGTAGGGGGCATGAGGGGTGAGGCGCGATGGAGATAGGAGGGAGGTGGGACAGGGGAGGGTAGGGAGGGGCGGGCAAGGAGGGAGGGGGAGGCAAGCCACGGAGTGGGAGGGAGGAAGAGGGTGATGTCTAAGTATTGTTTTAAGGATTTTATCATGGGCCATTTATGTAAAATGGATGGCTCACATCAAATTGTATGAACTCCCTTTCTGCACTGTGTTATAGAAAAACTATTCTATAATATATACATATATATATATATATATATATATATCCTTCCAATATATAGTTAAGTAATTACATGTTCTAACAGCTGTCGTAAAATTATGACACAATGACTGGTAGAGTGAGGGTTTGGACTCATTTTAGGGAATGTTCATGTTTTGTTCAATTATGATATGAGATTTGATATTATTTCGTTGGATATGAGAAGTATTTCTTTGTAATTTTAACTAAATATAATTATAAGATATTGTACCATATATTGTCAATA
>JAURVB010005265.1:0-11860 GCA_033002965.1 Piper betle
TGTAGAAGTGGAACCCAACCCTCAAGGTTAATAAAGACAGTAACCTTATAGGACTAATCACATAATGCATGATGATCATACTTTTGTAGAAGAATTTTACACTTAAATCTCCTAATATAAGTACTCTAAGTCACGAGAGAGATAACACTACCCCAATAACTAACAAGGTGACTAATATGGGTAATCACTTCAAGCTACATGAAGGCAATACCCTTAACACAAATAAGAGGTTTAGTTTTTCATAATATAAATGCATGATCCGTTTCTTATACTTAGCTCCAACCTTTTAGTTAGACATTCTTATTCTTAATGATATTGTAAAGCTTATGCACATAAAAACAGAGGCTGTGGTTACCTGTTCTACATACCCACAATGAAAATTTAAACACATGCATAGGCATTCTTGAAGAGCAAATGTATCATACCCTAACACTCGGTCTTCACATGGATTTTCAGGAAGTATGAACAATGAGCTCCTCCATCTACATTACTTCAACACACTGCTTAGCTCCAACTGAATACATTTAATATACCTTAAGTGCTCCAACATCAGCCCTAGGACTTTAAGGTTCACACACCTTGCAGAAGATTGTTAGCCTTTGCCTCAAAGTTAGATCCTACACAACTATAGTAATAATAAAATAATAGAAAGGCACACGGATTATGCATGACACATCCGACGTAGTATCGACTGGTTGGGGCACTACCCTCAACCTGATACATAATACAACCCAAAGTTCCAAAACTCATAAGTCAAATCCACAAATACATAAGTTCACCAATATAAAAAACACATCAAACACTAAACCTCGCCATGAGCACTCAGATTCATCCCCCTACACTGGCCACAATCAAAAGCACTTACCTGCATAGATATAGGAAAGCTGTCACTAATCAAACACGTTTGATTACCAGTTTGAAAACAACTACTAATAGTATCAACCTAACTAATGGCTATCTCAATACCACGAGAAAAGTTAGAATAAGAATATATCACAAGGTTACACCATCACATCCTCCATATATTTCCCACCATGGTGGCTTGGAAAAAGGTTAGTGCCACGATTTTTAGAAACATAATGCATTTACAATACCCACTTACATTGCACTACTTTATGGCATAAAGAAGTGCAATGCAATTCTTATATCTCCGTATCACTCATTCTTTTATTTGCAAAATTGTGATACTCATACATTTATATAATAGGCTTAGGAAGGGGATTATGTCTTGAGTTTCTAGATCTCCAATTCAAAAACCATCAAGCGATCTTATCTTTGAAGTTTTATTAAAGTGGAAAAAACTCAACTAAATGACCCGGCATTAAAGGGATCCTAATAAAATAACACTGATGTCGTCCTACATCTAAAATTCTAGTAAAATCTCACTCAAGGATTCAAGCAAAAGTGAAGTAGAGAATCCTGCACACCTAGATAAGTTGAGCACCTCATCCTAACTCGGCAAGCACACTCCACGTATCCTAACGAGTGAAAATGAAACCTTAATTACTGGTTAACCAAGATGGCAAGCAACATGAGGCAAAGCCTCCACATATACTGAACACGAAGAAAAATAACTAACTTAATTATTTTTCTTAATCACTTATTAGATCTTATAAAATATAGTAATAATATAATAACTGTCTCATCCTGTCACTCCTACGCTCCAGTATTTGCATAATTGCAAACATGCCTACTCACTATCTCCATACAAAGTACTGAGTACACTACTAAAATATGTAGTAAACAATACATAGGAAAATAAGACTAATTTAAATCAATTAAACACTATAAAACTTGACTAATCATTGATAAAAAATAACTTAAATGATCATTATTCATTAACGTAAACGTGCATAACAATTTACTTAACATATAAAAGATAATTTATTTAACTTAGTTATTCATCCTTAACACTTAGTTAAATTGTATCCTTATGACTAACTAGTTAGCAGGTAGTTTAGGCTTCTAGAAAAACGTCATACGATATATGGTAAATCAACTAACTTCTTCACCTTTATTACCTCTAGAGAGTCGGCTCCATGAGACCTATAGAAACTGATTAAAAATTGACTAAATACCTTCCTCAACCTAGGTTGACTTCACAACAAAAATTGAAATAGTTATTGGCCTTTCGATCCCTATAGTCTTGCCTCAATAACTTACAAACAAACAAACACATGTCAAGAAAAGTACGATACTAGCTATAGATCACTAGTATACATAGGTATATGGATGCCTAGATGCTTGGTCTATTCTAGATAAGTTTTGGCACCTAGGTGTGTTGTTAAGCTTTGCATCTAAACTTCTACGGAAGAGTGTTAGCTAGCCACAAAACCCACATGATAAACCGCAGTGATCATGCACGTTGTCAAGACAATGGTCTAAGGTGTTGGGGTAATGGTCCTTGTTTAAGTGAGATGCATTGTACCCTGAGGTGTAACACATCTATTGAAGAAGTTAAACTGGCAGACCTTGGTACGTAAAGAAAAATTGAAAACTAGTGCCTAGGCACCAACACTATAAAATACATACGACATGTTAACTTAGTATATACTTAAAAGATTTAAATTTCCAATCAATAACAAAAAATACACTATCATTAAAATTCCCAAATAATGTCTAGACAGTGACCTCAACTTTGAGTGTCACTGACACTCAAATTCGAATCTTAATTTTAAGTTAAGTGAGTGCCATGATGCTAATAACCGAGAAGGTTAGTGTTGTGGCGCTCGTTAAACAATTACCAATTTTTTTGCGAAGGTCGCACTAACATGTGCTTTGGGTATGAAAGCCGAGGTGCTGCGTTTCACTACCTTCTTCTTCTTTATTCCAGTATTGCAGCACTTTGCAGGCTAGTGTCGCATCGCTACTGCTATGGTTTCTAATCCAAATTTGCTAATCTATTTTTTAAGTCTATTTTTTGTCAAACAAAAATAAGATTTTCATGCGCTCGAAATACAAAATAAGGGTTGCAGCAGGGTTTTTAATCTATTATGATTTAACCTACTTTTTATGATTTCTTTTCTATTTAGAGAAATATTAAAACAATAGTGAACATGTTCTACACTAATTCTTTTTCAAATCATTAGAATTATGTGTAGAACTTAGTCAAATCATTGGAATTACATGTAAAACTTTTTTTCAAAGACTCAAATCTTGAATTAACATGTAAAATATTGTTTTGATGAGTCATACAAGCATTGAACATGAAAACATACATGTAGATAGCATAGAACATTAAATACAACATGGAACTTGATCATGATGCATGAATCTATACTATTAACATATTTTAGTTGAGATTACTAACTCCTATTCCTTGAAAAATCCAAAAATTTTGTACCAAATAACTCTACACATTCTCCAAGGAGAGGAGAGAGATAGGGTCAAAAGAAGAGAGAGAGAGATGGTGCCTAGGCAAGGACCATGCTAAAGAGAAGATGGCGACACAGGGTTTCTGTTGCAAATAATGCAATTCATCCCTAATGCTCTCCTTATATGTTTATGTCTTTTAGCACTCATAGAACATCCACTAATTAATCTTCACGGACTAATTTACCCTTAACCCTCCTAAACGGACACGTAAGTGGACAAATCCGTCCACATCCAATGACCGATTCTCACCCTAGGGCAAAAACTCGACCATTGGACAATTATTAATGCTATACTTCCACTTAAATCACCTATTCGGGTAAATAAGTGCTTAAGACTACACATTAGACTCGAAAACTAGTCAAACTAACCATTAGGGATATGGAATTAGTTCACATGTGGCTATGTCCATCTCGTCCACCGAAGGTAAAAGCTTGTCCGACAACTAATCCGTAGGGATTTCTCTTGACCGTTTGTCCCCTTTCATGATTGAGCTTTAGACAAAGATCCCATTTAGTCAATTCCATATAATTAACATATTATTATATAGTTTAAAGTATCTTTTTAGTCTAGACTAACTTATATGAAGAAAAAATTTTATGTGTTGAAAAATAAAGATTTAACTATGGCTATATCCTATTGAAGAGAATGAAAAATAAGCTAAGTAATATTAGCAAAGAGATCAGATATTACATATCCAACATCTAAAGAAGATTTTCGCTAGTATGCAATCCTTAACTCCTCCAGCAGAACTTCAACTGCACTCAAACTCCTGTGGAATCAAGAACTTTGGCATCAAACTCTCTTCCTCCGAAGTGTTTATGAAGAAGAAATGGCAGGCACCCCAAAAATGGTTTTTCCCAACCTATGTCCTAAACCATCCTGTTCATCTTCTAAAACTTATAAAACCTTTAGTCTGAATGTTTGCGACTAAATTAGATCTTGCAAGCGCCAAATTGCTTTGAACTTCATTCTTTTCAAGCGCTTATTATAGTTACCTCCTCATTTGTCTCCTCCTAGGCCAAGTTTGTGTGGTGGATTCTTTTGTATAACTAGCATATCGGAGAGCTATTGCATCTTGTGTGGCTTGTCATCATTCTTTTCAAGTTGTAGTATAAGCTTCTTGTTTGTAGTGATTAGCTACTCATGGTCTTGCTTAAGCCTTCCAACTTTAGCTTTCAATCCTTCATTTTTCGAAGACAAGGCTTGAATCATCATCTTTGGGTATTGTTGATCTTGTTAGCATTGATAAAGTTTTATGCATGTCCTTAAATGTTGCATGTAATTCTTCGTCAATTTCTTCTTCCTAATCATTTTCCATGACTAAGAATTTTTCAAGGTCCATTTCATCTTCACTTTCTAATGAGCCTCGTAATACCTTCTTTTCTTTTTACTTTTCTTTTTCTTTATCCTTTTCCTTTTCTTTTTCTTGTTCTTTCCTTTCGTCATTTTCCTCTTTCTTACTGTATTCAAAGATAGACTTTCGATCCGGCTACCATTAGTTGAGGATACGAGAGGAGATTGTACTAAAGACAACCTTCAAAACTTAATAAGGACATTATAATCTTTTCACATGACTTTTGGTATGACTAACGTGCAGGTAGTGTTCATGGATCTTATAAACCGGGTGTTTTAGTTGTACCTAGATCAGTTTGTAATGGTATTTATTGATGACAATCTGATCTACTTGAAGTCCAGAGAGGAGCAAGAGATACACTTAAGGATTGCTTTGTAGACTCTACGGGAGCATCACCTATATTCAAAGCTCTATAAGTGCATGTTTGGATTATCCGAGGTAGTATTTCTTGGCCATGTAGTGTTAGCGACTAGAATCACTGTGGATTGAGGCATTGGGAGCATCCTACACGGCCACAGAGATCCAAAGTTTTCTAGGTTTGGTCGAATATTGTAGGAGGTTCATACAAGGTTTCTCTTCCTTAGTAGCCTCTCTCACATGGCTGACGAGGAATGAGTGCTTTGTGTTGACTGATGCATGTGAGTAGTGTTTTTGAACTCTGAAGGAGAGACTCATTACTTCTCCAGTGCTTTGCCTACCCAGATAACCATGAGGATTTTATTGTGTATAGCAATGTGCCTGGCATTGGGCTTGGCTCCATTCTGATGTAGAGGAGCAAAGTGATTGTAGGTGCATCCCGATAACTAAAAGTACATGTCGAGGGGTAGAGCGATTGCATATGTGTTTGACATTGGAGTTGGAGCTTCCAACAATCTTGTTTGCCTTGCGGATATGGAGACATTATTTGTATGGAGTGTCCTTCCCATTCACTGATCATAGGAGCTTCAAGTAAATCTTCACACAGAAGGATTTGAATAGCAAACAATATAGATGGCTTGAGTTTGTCACAAATTATTACATTGACAACACCTAGGTCTCCGACAAAGCAAATTTCTTGGCAGATGCCTTGACGAGGAGGCCAGATACATGTACAACTAGATTGGTAGCTAAGGGTATCCAATATGACAACCAAAGAGGGGACGTCGCAAACCGACACCTTGTGGCAGTGTTGGTGAGGCTCACTATTAGTCTGACCATGGCAGATCGTGTTAGGCAGGCATAGGCAGATGATTAGATACTCAAGCAGTGGTTTGTACAAGGGACTTATTATGGGTTGGTCAGAGATGCAAATGGCCTAAATAGTATGAGTAGATAGTTGTATGTTTCAGATTTACCAACACATCTAGGACTGTGTGGGGACATCCTTCACGAGGCCCATTACTTGAGGTTTATGGTGCATCCAGGCTAAATGAACATGTGTCACAAGTTATACCAATCTTATAGGTGGCTTGAGCTGAAGACAGATGTCCTCGAATTTGTATCACATTGTCTTGTTAGCCAGCAGGTCAAGATCGAGCACCAAAGGCTAGGAGGTTTGTTATAGTTGTTTCCACTAACAAAGTGAAAGAGGGATTGCATTAAATGTGAATTTGTGACACATTTACTCCCTTATAGAAGTCAGATGGTTGTCGTGTGGGTTATAATTGATAGGTTGACAAAATCGGTGCACTTAATTCCTATTCGTACGACCTATCCAGTATTGACATTGGCCACGTTATACGAAGACTAGATTGTCAGGCTCGTGGAGTTCCTTGAAGTATTGTATTAGATAGGGATATCAGTTTTAGCACAACCTATCAACCATAGACTGACGGCCAGTCTAACAGGAAGATTCAGATCCTCGAGAACTTGCTCCAATCATGTTTGATGGACTTCTGATAGATTTTGGGAGGAGCATCTACCCTTGGTGGAATTTACGTACAAAAAAGATACCAGGGTAGTATCAGGATGGCACCTTTCAAGGCATTATATGGAAGGCTGCACGAATCATCGACATGTTGGTTAGAGGGCAGTGAGCCATTGATAGTTGACTCGGAGTTGCTTCAAGACTCCCAAAGAATGGTTGAGTTGATTTGGTAGAGACTATCAACCGCTCAAACAGGCAGAAGGCATACACAGATCTGCAACGTAGGGATGTCATATTTTCCCTCGAGGATCTCATATTCCCTGTAAGTCTCATTGACCAAAGGAGGCGTATGCTTTGGGAGTTGGCGCAAGCTGAGTCCACAATATGTTGGTTTGTTTGAGGTGCTCAGACGAATCGATGAGGTAACTTATAAGCTTGCACTTAGTGTTCCATGTCTCAATTCTAAAGAAGTATGTGCCAGGTGGATCTCACAGACTACGACATGAGGTGCTTGACATCCAACTTGAACTATCCTACGAAGAAAAGGCTGCGAAGATTCTCAATTGATCTATGAAGACTCTTCGTAGGAAGGAAGTACCTGTCATGAAGGTGCTCTAGTCACAACAGGGAATTTAGGAGCCCTCCTGAGAGCATGGGGACGAGATGTGGCAACGCTTCCCCAAACTCTTCTCCGTGGATGACGGCATTACAAGGTATCAGCACACTCCCTTGTTGCTTTTTTGCTTGTGTGTGCTATTATATGACTGTTGTGGCATCTTGTTGCATGTGTAACCCCTTAGGCTAATTCCAAGGCCTGTTGCATTGTTTCGGCCATGCCTAACCTATCATGTCATCGGACTATGCTTTCGTGGTTTAGCATTTCAGAGGCCAGCGCCCTTGCATTGGCAGTTTTTCCTTTTATATAAAACCACCCTTCTGGTCCTCTTTTTCTCCCTTTTACTTCCTTGGTCCGACTCCCCCTTGTCTCCCAACCTCTTTCACTTCCTTGGTTTCCTAAGCCTCTCCAAGCCTTCTTTGAATCCTAGGGTTGTAGGTCTTGGTGCTTTGGAGGAAGTTTTCCCTCCCCCTTGGTATGATGTGCTTTGTGTTTGCATGTTGTTGCTCTATGTGATGCTTGCATTTTATTTTTTGTGATATTTATTTTCTATAGCGGTTGCTGTTAGAGCATTTAGGTGGTAGTTTCATGATTTATGCATGTTTCTTTAAATAGTTATGCATTTTTGAGCATGACATTGTTGCATTTTTGCCCAATCTTCTATAACTCTTGCTATATGTTGTCTTTTTGCATGATATTACTCTCATTTGGTTCATAAGAGGTAGATTTATAATGTTGATGAGGCATTTTGGCTTGTTCCGGCCCATATTAGTATGCTTTGCTATGTTCTAATTTTATACTCCAAGTTGAGCTCCTAAAAGATTTTGATAAAACTCATAAAAATTGTACAAGGACTCGTAAATATTTTACTATCAACATGTAAAATTTAGGGTTAAGAAAATTCATTTAGGTTGGTAGCTCAAATTTTAGGGTGTAACCCTAGTTCCCTATCTTTGGTTGCAAAATTTGTTCAGCCTAGTGTAGGTGGTGTAATTTTGAAATTTCACTTAAACCTTAGGATGTTTTATAGTAGCTCCCTTGTAAAATTTATGGCCATTAGTTGGGTAGGTAAATCGTTAGGAGTTTCCTAAGCCACTTAGGTCACATACACCTCTAGAAATCCCCTTGGTCAATGACTATTTTTGCCAAGCCTACGTAGGGTCAATTACATGGCTTTGGACCTAATACTTGGAAGAGGCCTCAAGTCTACAATGTTTGCTAATCCTTACCCTTTTACCTATATAAATTTGGAGTCTTCAAGCTCATGGAATGAGACTTAGAAAAATTTGTGCGCTACCCAGGAGACTATTCCTTGCACCTTAGACCAACTTAAGGGGGCTCTTGTTCGCCATGTTGGCCTAGCCGGTGGGCTAGCACTTGGATAATTTTTATGCCAAACCCTTAGTGTCCTGATGCCCACTGGTTTCAATTTCAGCCCATTTGGACACCTTTTTTGCCCATCCGATTAAGTTCGTTCAATAAAACTGTAAGTTAGAATTTTTCTACTAAGTGCATATGAACTCCTAACTTAAAGCTACCTATTAAAGGTTTAACACTCCACTAAGAAAGTTAATTAGATTAATTAATTTTATTGAGGTCGTGCAGTGTTGAGGTGTTGCCTCGTCTTGGTTGCCGATGACATTTGATCATGATTCGGGCTACACCTTTTTGCTAGGAAGCGCTTAGGACAGCAAGTTTCACACATCCAGGTCTGTAGGACTTTTCTACTTCACTCTTTGTTTGGCTCCTTAAGTGTTGGACTTCCAACTGAGTTTTAGACATAGTATGATATTGGCGGCGTTTTATCATATCCCTACAATGCTTGGCCATTTAGCCACATTTCCTCAGATTAATAACACTACGAGGCTAAGATCCCTCGGATTGCTTTCCATAGCTAAGGCTCAGGACCTGTCCTATACAAGACCTACCCTAAGAATATTATAAGTATATATAGGTTTCATTTTTATGAACACATGAGAGCAGTGTACAAGTAGCATGAATTGCACTACTGCTCCTTTAAACCCTTAATTAGTGCAATATATGAGGGATTTGCCTATGTAATACAACGCATTTCAGAAAATTTGTTGCTCCTATCATGCAAAACCTTTCCAACGCCGTGTGAGTCCTGAAACGGTGGGTGTTATATGGATGATGTGAGGGTGTGACCTGTGTACACGTTAGCTTTGTCATGCCTATGTGTTGGTCTATTTCATGAAAACTGTTCTTCCTTACAAGCTTGTGAGACTTTTTTGAAGTTTCTAAGTTTTCCCAATGGTAATGGATTACCCACTTACCAGTTTTGAAATATCAATAGTTATTTTGGACCGGTAATTGAATTTATCTGATTACTGATGTATTTTGTATATGTAGTGTGGGTGAGCCACCGTGGCATTGGCTGGCTTAGGCAGGCGGATCTGTGGCTCATGGTGGTTGGGGGAGGTCCTGTGCGATGTATTTTGTAATATGTATTTGGTCTGTATTATTGGGCATGTGCCCTGAATTTATGTACCATGTATGATTCTAGAATGGGTGCATTCTAGCCTTTATTATATTATTGTTATAACTGTTATGCAAGGTATTTACCTTTAGGGCAAAGGCTAATAATCATTTGTAGGGTGCGTAAGCCCCAAAATCCTAAAACATGATAATGGGCAATTAAAGGTATACAAAACTCATTTGGTTGCAGTTCTGTATGAGTGTTAGTGAAATGTGAACTTGAGGAGCTTATTGTTTCATACCATGCAAAGAGTCCACATGAAACCAAGTGTTAGGGTATGATTCTTGCCACGCGATGATGCTTTCACATTTTAATTTATCTGTTGTGGGTATGTGAACAAATAACCACCACCGAGTGCATACTTTACCACAATTCATCAACATCAAATAATAAATACCTATTCCAAATCACTTGAACCAAGTATAATAACCGGATCTTGCATCCATATCCCTTGAAAATCAACCTCGTAGTTGCATTGGGGGTGTTGCCTTTGGTGTAGCTCAAAGTGATCATTGTATATAAAGTCACTCTCTTAGTTGCTGGGGAGGTGCTAGCCTCTTCCTTAGCTTTGTCTACACATTCAAGAGCCCTTAATTTAAGATCCTTCTTATGTTTAGTACCGATCTGCATCCATTGTATGAAAATCTTATAAGGCGTTTGATTTAAGCCCTCTTGTGAGTTAAGATTTGCTTCCATAAAATTTGTACGAGAGTAGTCTAATGAACAACTTTTTGCATTATAACATCAAGGTTTGGTTCGTTCTTCAGGTGTTACACTCGACCAATCGAACTTGATTGGTCTGTGTGCTACTTGGATTGAATCAAAAACATACCTAGCGTAAAAGACTGCGCGGGCGGGTTTTAATAACCCACCTCATTACAAAATCCAGCAGAATTTCACTTAAGGGAGAAACCAAGCGCAGTAAAAACAATCGGCAGCCACACTCAAAATAGATTGTTAAGATGGCGGAAGGAGCAAACTTGCAATGTCAGCGACGTCTGGTGTGTCTTTGGTGGCATGAACTCCTATACAGCTGCACTTGTCTGCCATCCTAACTCTGATCTACTGGTGCAACATCTGCTCATTGGCCAACCTCTATTGGTCCGTTGGCCCTGTTGGTCCCACTGCTATTGCTGGCCACCACTATGCTACTATGCTTACCGCTTATGTTGAGGAGGTGGAGGGGCAAGAGAGGATGCTGCACCAGGCAGCAATCCTTGAGTCACCTATGGGGGCTGCTGGAAGTGCTTCTGATCCTGCTAAAACTGATACAGCAGTGGTCTCAGATGATATTGCAGCGGCAGTGGCTGGTATTGTGGCTGGGTTGAGGTTGGGGTTATCGATGTGGACACACTGCTGCCCGGTTCCCTAACTCACCACATGAAAAGCAAGCCGCTGTGATGCTTCGACATTGGCCTGGGTGCTGCTTCTGACAGTGCTAACATGATGAGAAATCCTGTGCCCTACTAGTCTAATGTGCCCCCATCTAAAACTAGAGTACCTGAAAGTGCTCTGGTGCTGGCTCAACTGTCCGCCCCTTGACAGCATGATGTGCCACTGTTTCCCTTTGCCATTTGCCTCTGCGATGGATCCCTGCTGGTCCTCATCTCTAGCCCTTTGCGTCTGATGGCTGACTGCACACTCTGCCTTTGTGCCTCCTAGCACGATGGATATGTTGTGTAGCCTCGCCCTCCGAGACCTAGCATAGATGGATATGTTGTGTAGCCTCCCCTCCGAGGTGTTCCACGACTGCCTCCTGAAGAGTTGCATAGATGAATATGGAGACTGAGGTGTGCAGTCTCAACCTCAACATATGGATGAATATCTCTTCCCTCTACCTCTCTGTCTAAAACAACCTGTTGTGTACCTCTCCAATTCCAAGAACTGGGCGTAGTACTCTACCACTGTCATGTCCTCATGTGTCCTCTGCCACAATTTAGGAGAAAAATTGGTTGTAGAAGACTTCATAAAACTCCTCCCACGAAATCTGCTTTGAGGAGTGGTCTCCCAAGTAGGCAGACTGGATAGATCTCCACCACATTCGACTGGCTCAACAGATAGTCCCCACTACTAGCTGTACCCACAGCCTCTGGTGCGCATCCCATGTGGCCCAACACCGCCTCTATTTAGTTGAACCAGATAATGGCAACCTTTGGATCTGCCACGGTGAAT
>JAURVB010005266.1:0-20963 GCA_033002965.1 Piper betle
ATCTTCCAATATATACGCTCATTAATATCCCTCATTAATAAAATAATTGGGCAAAAAATGGAACATTCATAACATGCTGTGGTTTGGTAAAATTTGTGCTATAAAATCGAATTTAATTGCATGTATGAAATGCTAAACCAGACCACAGTGGAGTGGACTGGAGTGAAGTTTAGAATGGAGTTCATTACCATTTGGTCCAATTTGTACAACATTAAATGAAATAGATAATAATAATAATAATAATAATAATAATAATAATAATAATATATTATCTTAGATATAGATTATTATTGATTTTACTTTGAAGATATATCTTACTTGAATGAAAAATATTTATTTTTTTAGTTTTTTTAATTTTTAGATAGCTAATTCTAATAGTTTTAATCAAAGGCCAATATTGAGTTGCCCTTTTATTAATTAGAGTAGATATGAAATGCCAGTGTTCAAAAAATAATAAAAACCCAAAAAATAATAAAAACCCTAAATGCCTGTCAGTGTCAAACTAGATTAACACAAAAACCAGATATTTTGACACAAACATAATAGCAAAACATAACCTCAACGATAATAATAACATGGTTATTCACACAACTGTACATAATTAATAACCCTGCACACCAAGAACCCTGCAATTAGATATGTTAAATAAAAAAATACCATAATATTGGTGTTAAATATAGGTAAAATATCAAATATTGGCATCCAATATTAGTATTATAATTCATATGCCTTCTACCATGAATACTTTATAAGACTGAGCATTTGGACGGTGAAACAAAATTGCCGAACACCACTTCGGATACCTTAAATACAGACTGAACTAAATTTGAAAATTTTTAAAACCAAAGAGAACCGAATGGACCTGAACTTAACTAAAGAGTACTATGAAAAACATAATTAATTTTATTATATTTTTAATATTTTAGATTCAGTTGAGTTTATTCGTAAAAAGTATTAAGAATATAATAAAATTAATTATGTTTTACATAAATAAAATTAAAACATTATTCGATCATCATAATCACGTTCAAAAATATTATATGCATAGACATTATGTTAAATATCTAGATGCTATATTAAATATCTCCAATAAATTTTTAAAAATTAATAATAGCACATAAAAGTACCTATTGAAATTAAGTTATTTTTAATTATTTTTAACGTTTTGGGTCGATTTTGGTTTGGTTTAGTTCGATTTTTATTATGATATTGGTTATGCCGAAAGAGGTAGAGTGTTCAGCAAAATTTTTTATTTTCTTACACTTCTAAGATGTGGCAGAGCTGATATTATTCTGTATGGGAGGGAGAAAGAAATGAGCATTAAAAAAAGAGGTTCAAACATTTTGTCAAGGATTATAAAAATAACCTTTAACATTTATATTTTGCTATCGCTTTGTCATATACCAATTTTATTTGTTATCGTTAATATTTTATATTTTGACAAATAAATGGGCACAAACAGTACAATATCTTAAGTTTTAATGATGAAAACAAAACAACGCAAGCAAACTTTGTCATATACCAATTTTATTTGTTATCGTTAATATTTTATATTTTGACAATAATGGGCACAAACAACACAATATTTTATGTTTTAATGATGAAAACAAAACAATGCAAGCAAACTGATCTTTAATTTTTAATGATGAAAATATTTTGTATGCACTGATGTAAAAAAGAATCTAATTTTTTATTGCAGTGAAATATCATGAATATATATGATTAGATTGTTGGTGCTCTTATCGGTGGGTGAATGATATAATTTTCATAGCAAAATATTTTCAGGGAAAATAAGATTTTTTTCTTTTCTGTTATAATTTTTCCTCGCATAAACCATTTACAATATTTGTGAGCCATTTACGTTATTTGTGAGGAGGTGAATCTCATTGCATAATACTGTTTTTGCAAAAAAAATGTAGCATTTTGCAACGTGAATACTGTCACAAATATGTTTTTGTTTGTAGTATAGTTATTACTGTTTACTTCAATTGTGAACAGAGTTATGCTATACACTTTCAAAATACCAATTTATTACTTTGATGGATTTTAAAATAGTGGGAGTTGACCTCTCAAAGTAAATTTTAGAAGTAAACTAATACTTTCATTGTGAATATATGAAAGTGATTGGCCCATATTATATATATATATATATATATATATATATATATATATGAATGGGTACAAACATGAATATATTTACCTGTGTCGGGTCTGGAAACTCATAATTACCTCCTTCTTTCCCTCAGTGAATTTTGGAATAGGTCGTGGTGGTTTCCACAACGTAGATAAAATATAAGAAGAAAAAAGGACAAGAAGAGAGTGGGTGAAAATCTTAAGCCATGAAATATGAATCTAACTAGGGAAGGTGAGAGCTTGAAAACTCTATATAAACACAACTATGAAGACAAATGAGGGGGGTTCGTATGTTTAAAAATAAAAAAGATAGAAGAAGAGCATAAGAAAGAAGCAAGAAAGGAAGGAGGGGAGGAGCCCCTTGCCAGAAATCAATCTTTGGACCCCACCAAACCCACCAGATCAGAGTTTGGAGCGCCTTGATGCAACTCAGTCAAGAACCACTATCGTCTAGAGCTACTCTGGTTGGAAAAAGCCAAGAAAAACCCTTTGTTAGATTGAGAAAAATTTGTTCGGGCATGGAATTCCCTCCCCCATGATTAGTCATCACTTTGAGTTAGATGATTGGGTTTGATTAGACCAAAGGCGCCTTTGCCACACAAAGAAATCGTGCGAGTTAAAAACTAGGGTGGTTCTCAACAGAGGGCATTACTTGGCCTTTTCCAATGAGGGTGGTTCTCAACGGCGGTGGTTCTCGGCTGGGTTGCGTTGAGGCACTCTAAACTTTGATCTGGTGGGTTTAGTGGGGCCTTGTGATTGATCTCCGGTGAGGGGCTTCTCCCCTTCTTCCTTTCTCGCTTCTTTCTTCTGCTCTTCTTTTTTTTTTTTAAACGTACAAACCCCTCATTTGTCTTCATAGTTGTGTGTTTATATAAAGTTTTTAAACTCTAACCTTCACCACTTAGGTCCGTATTTCATGGCTTAAGATCTTCACCAACTCTCTTTCTTATCCTTTTTGTCTTCTTATATATTTTTTATGTTGTGGAAATCATCATGACCTATTCTAAAATTCACTGAAGGTAGGAGAAGGAGGTTGACATGGGTTATCGGACCCAACACAGGTAAAACAGTATTTTTATATATGTTGGTGCACGCGCATGTGTGTGTACAGAGACAAATGATTGTTGTACCAAAAAAATGAAAAATGAGCCTGTCTGAAAAAAACAAAAATAAAAAAACATAGCAATACAATGAGAAGACTTCAAGCCCTTTAACTTTCATCTCCACCTATTCTTCTTGTACCAAACAATAGACAACCTTCTTTCTCTCTACCAAAATCTATGTTTCATTTATTCATGCACTTCAAGCCGAGAGCAATTAAATTAATGATTTTAATTGATTGGATTTAATAGACAACCATTAATAAATTAATTTTATGTTGTCAATTTATAACATGTACATGCATATTGAGCCATAATGTTTAATTAGCAATATATGTATATATAATCTAGTATAATGTGTATAAGTTATGAAATATATGTATATAATCTGGTATAATATGTATAAGTTATAAAATGACAAAACCTAAAATTAATTGATGAATGGTTGTCTTCAAAATTCAATCAAATAAAATCATTAATTTAATTGCTTCCAGTTTGATGTGCATGGATGAATGAAACACAGATTTTGGCTGGTTAGAGAGGAAGAAGGTTTTCTGTTATTTGGTGGCTTGAAGAAAAGATGGACATGAAGTTTAAAGGGCTCGAAGTCATGTCATTACACTGTTTTGTTTTTTTCTTTCTGTGTTTTCAAACAAGCTTATTTTAGATTTTTTTGTACACCGGCCATTTGTCTGCACCAATTGTGAATAGGGATTGTCTATCTATATATAAGGTATAATGTCATCTTAACACACACATGTATGTACAAGAAGCATACATTTATCTATAGAAACACAAGTGAAAGAGTGTTTATAAATCTGTGTGTGCGTGCGTGTATATAGAGACAAATGGCTTAAACGTCCATCTCCACCTGTTCTTCATGTACCAAAAAACAGACAACCTTCTTCCTCTCTACCAAAATCTGCGTTTCATTTATTCATGGCACTTCAAACGGGGAGTAATTAAATTATTTATTTTAAATGATTGGATTTAATTGACAACCATTAATCAATTAATTTTATGTTTTGTCATTTTATGACATGTAGATGCATATTGAACCATATTGTTTAATTAGCTATATATATATATAATCTGGTATAACATGTATAAGTTATGATATATATATAATCTGGTATAATGTGTATAAGTTATAAAATGACAAAACATAAAATTAATCGATTAATGGTTGTCTGTAAAATTCAATCAATTATAATCATTAATTTGATTGCTTCCAGTTTGAAGTGCATGGATGAATGAACCAGAGATTTTGGTGTGGTTAAAGAGGAAGAAGGTTGTCTGTTATTTGGTGGCATGAAGAATAGCTGGACTTGAAAGTTTAAGGGCTTGAAGTCTTGTCATTGTACTGCTTCGTTTTTTCTTTTTGTTTCTTCAAACAGACTTATTTTTTTATTTTTTCTGTACACCAGCGATTTGTCTGCGCCAATTGTGAATAGTGATTCTCTCTCTCTCTTTATATATATATATATATATATATATATATATATAAAAGGTATATTGTCATCTTCACACTCACATGTACCGACAAGAAACATACATATATCTATAGAAACACATGTAAATGAGTGTTTATATTTATGTGTGTGGTGTGTGTGTGCGCCCGCGTATAGAGATAAATGACAGGTGTACAAAAAAAAAGCCTGTTGGAAGAAACAAAAAGAAAAAACAAAGTAGTACAATGACAAGACTGCAAGCCCTTAGACTTTCATGTCCACCTATTCTTCACGTACCAAATAAGAGACAACCTTCTTTCTCTCTTCCAAAATCTGCGTTTCATTTATTCATGCACACCAAACCAGGAGCAATTAAATTAATGATTTTAATTGATTCGATTTAAAAGACAACCGTTAATCAATTAATTTTATGTTTTGTCATTTTATAACATGTATGCGCATATTGAGCCACAATGATTAATTAGCTATGTATATATATAATCTGGTATAATATGTATATGTTATGATATATATATAATCTGGTGTAATATGAATAAGTTATAAAATGACAAAACATAAAATTAATTGATTAATGGTTGTTTGTTAAATCCAATCAATTAAAATCATTAATTTGATTGCTTTTGGTTTGAAGTTCAAGGATGAATAAACCACATATTTTGGCGTGGTTAGAAATGAAGAAGGTTGTCTATTATTGGGTGGCATGAAGAACAAGTGGACATGAAAGTTTAAGGCCTTGAAGTCTTGTCACTGCACAGCTTTGTTTATGTCTTTCTGTTTCTTCAAACAGGCTTATTTTTAATTTTTCTGTTCATCAGCCATTTGTCTGCATCAATTGGGAATAGTAAGTGTCTCACTATATATATATATATATATATATATATATATATATATATAAACACACTTTTACACGTGTTTCTATAGATATATGTATGTTTCTTGTACATGTGTGTGCTAAGATCATCTAGAGTCGAATAAAATTGTTAGTTTAAGATAAAATTCATTATAGAGTCGAATTTCCCTTAACTTAAAATTAATCTTCATCACATCATGCTCTTATCTTCTATTTTCTTAGATTGTTGCTCCTTCTAGCTTATATTATTTTGTCTCAACTTTTACCTCCCGGTGATAATTGATTAATCAACAAAATAACGCATTAAGATTTGCCGTACAATCGCATACAGTGTTGTGTATCTCCCATACACAACGACAAATAAGTCAAAAGGCTCGTCATATGATGTATTATCAATGACTAATCTAATTAATTTCTCCCAAAATCTAATTAAACCTCATGATCTAAGAAATAGGCGATCAATCTACTCTTAACATTTAAAACATGATAATTCAAACAATCCGATTGAATAAAAGAGTAAGAGGTTGAAATGAATTCAATTATACCATGTTAAGTTACATTCTTCTCTAGAATGAAATAAAAAATTACTCCATAATAAAATAGAAAACATTATAAAGAAGAAACTACTTCTCATTATGAAACGAAAAGAATTACAAAAACTAGAACTACTTAATTAACTAAACTCCTAAGCCAAGAGTTGAGATATCTCAAACAAAGGACCACCTCTTTATATAGTAGATGAGATTCCCAGGAGATACAAGAATTTGAGGAAGATTCCACAACTCGATGTAGTCTACTTGATTATGATGTCCGTTGAAGTTTCCAACTCCCCAACAATGGCGCCAAAGCTATGTATATCCATCCCCATCGAGCTTTGTCAACACTAAAAATTATAGCCATTTGGTGGGGCCAAGTGCCATGACCATTTAATTCCATAGCTTAATTTGTTTCATCTTTTTCTGCATTAAAACTCCAAAATTAAGCATATCCTATAAAATATTAATTAACGAGAATATAACATAAAATATCACCTAATTAATAATTTTTATAATCGGGAAGTATAAAATTACATTAAAAGCATGGGTAAATATTGTATACTTTAAACACTTAACACACCACCAAACATAAACTTTTGCCTGTCCCAAGCAAAATATCATAACCAAGAAAATTTTACTACACAAAAATACTTAGTCCCCATTATGTTCTCATATGATTCTTAATCAAACTATCTTGAAGCAACAAGATGTCAATCAAATAAAAAATTCCCTTTCATCAATCACAACCAAAAGAAAGCTCTCTATGTGTGTGAGTGTAAGCTAATCCTTTTGCTTATCCTTTTCATTTGCAACAAGAAAATAACACTTTGGCTCATGTTAAAATATGTTTGCCATTTGCCCTCATCTCCACTAATGCAATCAGTTTTTTATTTTAAAATTTATATATGTATGCAAACAGAGATAACTAGCTTTACCTTTTGACACAAACCCTATAATTACTGAGTGACAAAGGCCCGCATTGTAAGTATTGGAATAGGGATTTTTGTTCCTATTAAAGTTGCCTACATAGTTAACTTGGTCTGTTGCACATTGACCTGTTGAACGTCCTTGTCTACACCATTCACACCTTGGCTCCACGGCCATAACTTGTCCCTGCATATTAATATTTTGAACTTGATTAGCTAAAGCACTAACCTGAGAAGATAAAGCAGTAATTACATCTAATTCTAAAACTTTGGTAATCCTCCTTGGGTGCCTTTCTTGTGTTGCATGGTGGTTGCTAGAAACCATCAATTGTAGTAGTTGAAAAGCTTCATGTGGGTTCTTCCTAAGAAACGATCCATTGGCCGCTGCATCAACTATGTTCTTTGTTTGCCCCAACAACCCGTTATTGAAAGTTTGGAGTTCCATCCATCTTTCTATACCATGGTTGGGACACTTTTTCAACAATTCTTTAAATCTTTCCCATGCCTCAAAGAGAGACACACCATCAAACTTCAAAAAAAATAAAATTTTGTTACATAATCTAGTAGTTTTAGAAGGAGGAAAATATTTTAACAAAATTTTTTAGACAATTCATCCCAAGCGGTAATTGAATCTAATGATGACAATAACTCTTTCGCACTTCCTATTAATGAGAATGAAAATAAGCAAAGGTGGAGAGCGTTGTCAGAGACACCAGGTTGCTTATACATATCATAAGCCGAAAGGAAATTAATGATATGCCTATTAGGATTTTCAGTAGGCGATCCACTAAATTATCCTATAGTTTGTAACATATTAAATAAAATTGGTTAAAGCTCGAAGTGGGTCTCATCCACCGGTGGTGCAATAATACTAGGTTGTAATCCTCTTGCAAGAGGTACAACCCAATCTTGGATTGCCCTGTTGTCATTGTTGGCCATAGTTACAATCAGTGGAAGTAGAGGCATTTGTTGTTGTTGTGGGTCCATGGCTTCTTCTTCTATAGCTTCTTGTAATCTTCTTCCAGCAGCACGCAAGTTTCTCAAAGTCCTTTCAATCTCTCGATTACAAGAAAACAAGGGTGACTGCACTAATCGATGCATAAACAAATGATAACAAGGAAGAAGACAATGATATAGTATTTTTTAAAAAAATTAGGCACTAAAATCTAAAAAAAAGAAGAAAAGGATTCAAAATTCTAATCCTAAATTAACTAAGAAAATTTGATCTCCCCGGCAACGGCGCCAAAAACTTGTTTGAATAATTTCAATGATGTGCAAGTATACATGGTCAAAAAAAGTAATATAATGATAAATTTCCAAATATCGTCCCATAAAGAGACAAAATTGCTTACGTTAATAGTAAAAAAATAGAACTAAGAGCAAAACAACAACAAAAAGAGATTTTTAGTTTAATATAAAATTTGTTCTAGAGTCGAATTTCCCTTAACATGAAATTAACCTTCATCATATCTTCCTATTGTCTTCTATTTTCTTGGATTCTCGATCTAGGATAATTATATGACATGGTGGCTTCCACTCCTTCATGCTTTTATTATTTTGCCTCAATTTCTACCTTTTGGTGATAATTGATTAATCAACAAAATAACGCATTCCGATTTGCCTTACAATCGCATACAATGTTGTGTATCTCTCGTCCATAACGACAAACAAGTTAATAAACTTGTCGTATAATGAATTATCAATGACTAATCTAATTAATTTCTCCCAAAATCTAATTAAACCTCATGATCTAAGAAATAGGCGATCAATCTACTCTTAACATTTAAAACATGATAATTCAAACAATCCGATTGAATAAAAGAGTAAGAGGTTGAAATGAATTTAATTAAACCATGTTAAGTTACATTCTTCTCTAGAACAAAATAAAAAATTACTCCATAATAAAAATAGAAAACATTATAAAGAAGAAACTACTTCTCATTATGAAACGAAAAGAATTTCAAAAACTAGAACTACTTAATTCACTAAACTCCTAAGCCAAGAGTTGAGATATCTCAAACAACAAAGGACCACCTCTTTATATAGTAGATTAGATACCAAGAGATTCGAGGAGGATTCCACAACTCGATGTAGTCTAATTGATTATGATGTCCGATGAAGTTTCCAACTCCCAACAATGGTGCCAAAGCTATGTATATCCATCCTCATCGAGCTTTGTCAACACCATAAATTTTAGTCATTTGGTGGGATAAAGTGCCATGACCATTCAATTCTAAAGCTTAATTTGTTTCATCTTTTTTTGCATTAAAACTCCAAAATTAAGCATGCCTCATAAAATAATAATTAACGAAATTATAACGAAAAATATCACTTAATTAATAATGTTTACACCCGGGATGTACCAAAATCACATTAAAACATGAGTAAATAATGTATACTTTAAACACTTAACAAGGCTCCACGTGGACCAATCAAGATGAGGCACAATTTGGGAACAAAAAAGTGGGATGCGGGTAAAAATTTTCCATGCGCTAAACCCTCACTCGAGAAAATGGAAGTCATATTTTGCTCCATTGGTACCCAAAAAATTTGTCTTCATAGTCAGTTTTAGACATGGAACTATTATTTTTTGCTACTCGTTCAAATTTCAAACGTAAATTTTTAGTAACGTCGTGTCTTTCTGTGCCCAAGCTACACCTCATTTGGATTGGTCTAGATGGTTTGGGTTGTAAATGGTCGTTCGATTTACCAATTTACCAACTATTTTGAATCAATTGGAGAAAAAATGACAGAAATCTTGTTCACCATATAAGGAATATGGTTTAAAACTAGGTTAAATAACTGACTTTAGATATAAATGATCATAATGACCGAAAGCCTACTATAACCGATTAACCGATTTCATAGAATATTATTTAATTATTTATATATAGCAGTAAAAAAATTTTCTATCTCAACATTAAGCTTGAAAATTTTAATTATCAAAACATTAATGTGATGAATTAATTTAATTTAGATTATTTGTTTACTAATTTCATAATTTCTAATACTAGGTTAACATAGATTAGATGCTTAGAACATTTTATATTTGTGGGTGAGAAAGTATTCCAGATAACTTAATTTTTAACCAACTTAATAAAGTTGGGTTTATGATATATAGTTTTTAACAAATTTAATGATTTGGTAAATGTTCAATCAATAGAAAAATGGTGAAAACTTGATTATGACAAAATCTTATAAAGTTGGTTGAGCTAAAAAAAATTAAAATTGTAAATAGTTATAGTAATATTATCGACTGAACCATAACTTAACCATTTATAACTCTAGAGGTGGAGTCTATGTGGATTTTACTAATAGACATAAAAGTTCACTCCATCTAACATGAGATAATTTAAACTCAATTGCAACGATTGAATTTACTTCATAAAATAGTAAAAAATTACTTGCAAACACATAGAAAAGTTACGGTAAAAAAAACACCTATATAAGAAATTCACATCCCTCCTCTTCCTCCATGGCTATAATTTCACTTAAGTCTGCATTCAAAAACTCACTTAACAAAGTATACTAACAACTTTCCTTTTTTATCTTCTTTCCCGCTTCCATCTTATATTATCATTTTAACAAATAGAAAATATTAAATTTGTTCGTAAAGACATACTGAAAAGAAACTTGGTTGACCATATTTGTATTGGTGGAATATGAAAAACATGCAATTGATAATTACTTCATTAACTCAAGTATTTGGTTGCTTCACATTGTATAACCCTGTAGATGGAATGCGAAAACACACTTTTAATTGCGTATTTCATTTACAATATGAAACTCGGTTGGCAAAAATACACTTACAGTTACATGCTTGTTAATAACCCAAGTACCTAGTTGGCCTCATATTATGAACCATGGCAGAAAATAAAAATACATTTATAGTCGTGTATGTCATTAACCCAAGTAACCCGTCAGCCTCATGAAACTTTGTTGATGAAACACAAAAAAATAAGCTTGCACTCGAATACTTTGTTAAGCCAAAACATAAAGATTGGGTGAGGAAGTTTCTTTATGTACTATTTAAATAAGTTTCTCAATATAAATTTAAGCAGGGTAAAGGTGGTTAAGTGAGTTTTCCAAGTGGGATGATAAATTTTTAAGGTGAACTGAAGGGGAATGAGGAAGTTTTTTAACATACTTTCTTCAATGTGTTTCTAAAAACGACCTTAGGTGATATGATGATGTGAAGGTGGAATTTTAGATGAAATAATTGTAGGGAACAAAATTTTTAGGAGAGGTGAAGGTAGGGGCTGAAGTTTCCTACTATATTTTGTAACTGAGTTTTTTTAATACAAACTAAGTAAGTTATTAGTAAGAAGGTGGGTTTTATGATGAAATAATAATGAAAGATAAGTTTTTAATGTGAGATGAAAGTAGGAAAGAAGATAAAAAGGTAAGTTGTTAGTATACTTTAATAAGTGAGTTTGTGAATACACACTTAAGTGAGGTAATGGCCATGGAGGAAGGGCAGGGATGTGAATTTCTTATATAGGTGTTTTTTTTAGTGCAACTTTTTTATGTGTTTGCAAGTAATTTTTGACTATTTTACGAAGTAAATTCATTTGTTGCAATTGAGTTTATATTATCTCATGTTAGATGGAATTAACTTTTATTTCTATTAGTAAAATCCATATACACTCCACTTCTAGAGTTATACATGGTTAAGTTATGGTTCGGTCGATAGCATTACTATAACTATTTACCATTTTAATTTTTTTAACATAACCAAGTTTATAAGATTCTATCATAATCAAGTTTTCACCATTTTTCTATCGATTAAAAATTTACCAAATGGTTAAATTTGTTAAAAATTATATATCATAAACCCAACTTTATTAAATTGGTTAAAAATTAAGTTATCTGGTATACTTTCTCACTTACAAATATAAAATGTGCTGAGCATCTAATCTATGTTAATCTAGTATTAGAAAATTTGAAATTAGTAAATAAATAATCTAAATTAAATAAATTCATCACATTAATGTTTTGATATTTAAAAATTCTAAGCTGAATGTTGAGATAGAAATATTTTTTACTGATAAATATTAATAATTAAATAATAATTTGTCAAATTGGTTAATTGGTTATACTAGGCTTTTGGTCATTATTATCATTTATATCTAAAGTTAGTTAGGTTAAATTAACCTAGTTTTAAACCATTTTTTTAATATGGAGAAAAGATTTTTATCATTTTTGTTCCAACTAATTCAGAATAGTTGGTAAATCGGCAAATCGAATGATCATTTATCACCCAAACCATCTAGACCAATCAAAATGAGGTGTAGCTTGGGCACAAAAAGGCACGACGTTAATAGAATTTACCTTTGAAATTTAAACGAGTAACAAAAAAAAAAGTTCCATGTCTAAAACTGACTGCGAAGACAAAATTATTGGTCACAAGTAGTGCAAAATATGACTTTCATTTTTTGGAGTGAGGGTTTAGAGCATGATAAATTTTTATCCGCACACCACTTTTTAGTGCCCAAACTGTGCCTCATTTTGATTCCTCCACGTGGAGTCTATCTAGATTTTACTAATCGAACAAGTTAACTCTATTTAAAGAATCACATACTCGGTTGAGATCACAATATGAACCCAATTGATAGAACACAAGAAACCAATATTTATAGCTAATAACTCAGTTGATACCACCTGTAAAACCAAGGTGTGTGAAACTAGAAAAGCCCGCTTACACAAAATAATATTTCCCATCGTATATTAATTATGTTCTTGTGTACTCAGTTGGTGGCCCTTGTAAAACCCAAATGTCAAAACCCAAAAAATCCACACACAAAATTTTATCTTATAAATAACATACTTACAAAATTTTCATATTAGTTGGTCAATTTTAGACCACCATATGGCTTTTTTTCTTTTAATATGCAAATATGGATATATATAGTACTTAAATGTTGCAAGCACTACAATAATGCGGTTCCGAGGAATATGATTGAATTGTTTTTTGAAAATTTTTATGAAAGATGAGATGTAATTTGATTGGTTGTTTAGTTATTCAAAATAACATTCGTCTATTATGAATTGGGCTTATAACGAACTACTGGCAATTGGCTGTTATCTTTCAAACAACACTGTTAAGTTAATACTGTCAAATTAATTAGAAAATCTGATGTGCGTGTGAATATCCTGAATTGGATTTAGAACAACCTGTTGTCAAGATGCAGCTCCGATGGAAATGCTAAATGACAAATTTCTGCTTCTTGGAAGAACAATCTCGTTGTTCTTTTTAATCTTATGAATTTCTGGAGAAAGAGATTGTACCTGATAGCTATGCATTCCTCAAAGGTTATTCAATTATTTATGCTATATAATAAAGTTTGTTATGGTACATTATGTGTCAGCTGTATGTTAATATTTTGACGAAATATCGTAAAGTAATTCCTTTTTCCATTCTCCATTTGCAAGTTCATATGTTTAACTTTATTATGCAGGGTAAAATTTTTATCTTTTACTTGTTTCTACTTAGCCTGGAAAAGGGGTCAGGAACATGGATCCTAATCTATGATCTATGTCCTTCCAAACACCAACCCTTTTGCTTTATTTGGACTTGGAACCAGCAATGCACAAGCATTGGCGGAACTATGGTAGAAACTTTATGCTGAAAATAAATAAGGATCATGCAGACAGTCAATGCTGGTGCAATTTGAATTATAATCTTGATCCCAACATATTCCTTACATGCACCCTAAATTAAGATTTCTGTGATTACAAATGACAATGCACCCTATATATGAAAATGAGAACAACCTAATTAACAAATGGAAGGAACATGTATTAAGCAAGTAATAATCAATATCATGACAAGCTTAATGCTGTTTTGATACGTCTAAATAGCTCTTAAACATTGTGCATGCATGTTCTAGATGTTGAGTCCCGGCTTATTCCGTCTTACTCAATCAAACATCATGTCAAATTCATCTTATATGTACAATATCCTTACAAGGTTATATTCTTCTCTCAATTCATAAGAAACAAATAAGGAGGACAAGGATCGTAATTTGCAGTAAGCTGCTTATAAATTTTATCATACTGTGCATATATACAAGTATACAGCCAAAAGAGGCAGTGTTTGAAGTATTGATACAAGAAAACATCATATAACCCTCCTTCGTTTCCGAAGGCCCCCTTCCTTTTCGGTACCTTGTTCATGGCCTGCATGAAATTGGCTTGTCTGTTCTTCATTGCCTCGAGTTTTTCATGCACACCGGCTATCTCAACCCAGTGTTTGCTCCTTCAATCCATCGATCACCTTCTAAACCTTCGACCAATCTTTCTACATGTTCATCTGTCCATCGATGTTGTAAAATTTATCCTTGTTGGAGTAAATCATCATTCTTGTGGAATCCGTGTTTGATATCATGGATATAATCATTTGTTGATATTATATATGTTCGTGTTTATCCTGATCACTTTGTGTTAGTCTTGACACTGATGAGTATTTGGAGAGAGTTTTATTATTTCATGATCAATAATGGCATTCCATATTAATTTTTGAACCTATTATGAACGAGAGAGTTTGGATACAACGAACCTATTTTCAGAGTTCAATCAATAGTATTGGCATTTGACTTGATGCAATTGCGAGGCTAATGACACAAAACAAGTCAAAATATTTCTCCCTTATCGCTCGCACCCTCCCGAGGCCAAAAAATTTTAAAGAAGCCACCCAAAAAAAGTTTTAGATGACATATATTCGACTCTAAGATGACATATATATAATTCACTGATATAAATACTAACATAACCTCAACACAAATTTATGTAGAAATTTTCTCAATACAAATATTCAATGCTGATATATCCAGAGTTTTCAACTCTGGTTGCATCATACCATATATAATTAAGAACAAGAAAAACAAGAAAATGCTTAAATAAGTAGTATTAAGTTGAAATATCAATGTATATATGTGATACGTTCAAAAAAAAAAATGCATACGAGACAATCACTGTTCACAACTGGCAGAGACAAATGGCTGGTGAATAGTGCAATGACAAGACTTTAAGCCACTAAACTTTGATGTCCACCAAATAACAGACAACCTTCAGACAACCTTCTTCCTCTCTAACCACCCCAAAATATGTGTTTCATTCATCCATGCACTTCAAACCGAAAGCAATTAAATGAATGATTTTAATTAATTAGATTTAACAAACAACCATTCATCAATTAGTTTTAAGTTTTGTCATTTTATAAATTATATATATTATACCAGAAAATTTGTGGGGGGCATCCTGGGGTAGAACCTCAACACAAATTTGTAAAGAAATTCTCAATACAAATATTCAATGCCGATATATCCATAATTTTCAACTCCGGTTGCATCATACCATATATAATTAAGAACAAGGAATACAAGAAAATGAGTAAATAGGTAGTATATCAATGTACATATGTGATAAGCTCAAAAATAATAATTGTATATGAGACAATCACTGTTCAGAACTGGCGCAGACAAATGGCTGGTGAACAGAAAAAATAAAAAATAAACCTGTTTGAAGAAACAGAAAGAAAAAAATAAAGTTGTGCAATGACAAGACTTCAAGCTCTTAAACTTTCATGTCCACCATGTTCTTCATGCCACCAAATAACAGACAACCTTCTTCCTCTCTAACCACGCCAAAATCTGTATTTCATTCATCCATGCACTTCAAGCCAGAAGCAATTAAATTAATGATTTTAATTGATTGGATTTAACAGACAACCATTAATCAATTAATTTTATGTTTCGCCATTTTATAACTTATACATATTATACCAGATTATATATAAATATATAACTAATTAAACATTATGGCTCAATATGCATGTACATGTTATAAAATGACATAACATAAAATTAATTGATTAATGGTTGTCTATTAAATCCAATAAATTAAAATCATTAATTTAATTGCTCCTAGTTTGAAGTGCATAAATAAATGAGACAGAGTTTTGGTAGAGAGGAAGAAGGTTGTCTGTTATTTCGTACATAAAGAACAGGAGGACACGAAAGTTTAAGGGTTTGAAGGCTTGTCATTGTACCGCTTTGTTTTTTTCTTTCTGTTTCTTCAAAGAGGCATATTTTTTATTTATTTTTTGTACACCAGCCATTTGTCTGCACGCGTGCTCACACACCACACATATATATATATATATATATATATAAAGTAATAATAATAATTTTGTGGTGCACTGCATGCATTTGCAGCACATGCAACGCACCTAACGAGAATAGTTGGATCAAATCCACTGGCTCTCATTTGCCCCACCTCCCCCAAGAATCCGAGCCCGCGGCTCTGATTCGCCCTTTGGTGTTCATAGCCTACCTCAGCTATGTCATGTAATATCTGAACAATTCTCAAAGCTGTTGTTGAATCCAATCCTGATGTGGGTTCATCCAGGAAAAGGAGAGAAGGATTGATTATGATCTCATTTCTGATGCAAACCTTTTATCTTTCGCCTCCAGAAACACCTAGCATAAAAGGATCCTCCAATCATTTCAACAACTGTTAAATGTGGTATTTGATCATTGAAAAGGTGTCAAGATACTATGATTGGATGATCCTTTGTGCAAGGCGTTTCTGGAGGTGAAAGAAAATGCATCCGAAATGAGATCATAATCAATCCTTCTCTCCTTTTCCTGGACGAACCCACATCAGGATTGGATTCAATGACAGCTTTGAAAATTGTTCAGATACTACATGACATAGCTGAGGTAGGCCCAAACAACTACATTTACAATGATGTATGACAATGATGAAATGCATCAACTCAACAACTCAAATTGCAAACAGTTTGAAGTTAAGAAGTTAAGAGTCTACAGGCTGGAAAGACAGTTATCACCACTATACACCAACCATCCAGTCTGCTCTTCTACAAATTTGATAGGCTGATCCTAATTGGCAAAGGGAGTCTGCTCTATTATGGAAAGACAACAGAAGCAATGGTTTATTTCTTGTCAATTGGCTGCACACCTCTTATTGCAATGAACCCATCAGAGTTTCTACTGGACCTGGCCAGTGGCAATCTAAGCGATGTATCAGTCCCATCCAAGTTAGCGGATAAAGTCCTATTGGAGAATACAAAAGCTGACACCATAACTGCAAAGCCATCGCCAGCAGACGTTCAGGATGTAAACTTCATTGTCCTTATCAACAGCAATTCCAAAATAAAAAATAAGCTATCGTTCTCAATTGAAACAGAAACACAGAATGCTGGAAGTGAAACATCTCTTTTATTAGAACCATTGGAACCATATAATTAATGTCAGAAGGCATACGTAGAAAAGCATCATTTTAGTTACATACAACTGACATTTTAAAAGCTAACAAGCATTTGAAAACAGTAATTGGTGGAAGCATATGAGACAAGAGTTGCAGATAAAGAGAAGAAGATACTACAGATGCCAATCCCCATGGATGATAATAACAAACTCAAGGTTTCTCCGTACAAGCGAGAATGGAGCACAAGTTGGTGGGAGCAGTTTTGCATTTTATTTAGAAGGGGAATCAAAGAAATGAGGCATGATTATTTACAATGAAGCTAAATGCAAGGTTAATGATTAACGAAAATTTACAAAAGTAAGCTGTGAGATAATAAGAAGGATCACTCCCGATTAACAATACTGCCAAACAAGGGGTGTTCATACATATAACCACGCTGTTTAGAGTATAAGAAGAGAGTTGGTGAAGATCTTAAGCCATGAACATCCCTTTTTGGCAATATTTTTATTGGCTTCAATGTTAGTACAAAACATTGTAACTAAATCGTGTCAAAGAAAGCTAATGGTGAGTGACCCTTCTTATTATCTCATGGTTCACTTTTGTAAATTTTCGTTACCCATTAACCCTACATTTGGCTTCATTGTTAGATTCACTTATTAATTTTTTAACAAAGTGGCTAGTTGGTGGCTCAGATCTATATATGCATATTGGCCGGTTCTAATATGTGTGCTGCTTGTTTACTGATCTTTCTTGATCCATTCTCTCTTCTTCCTCAATATTTATATATAGTACTATGGCTAAGGCAGACAAGGAATTATTAGATCATGTGGTTGGATCGTGTGAATTCATGAGTACTGATAGTTCACAGTTGCAGAAATATTATGACGATATTGGCTCTGCCGAGCCACAATTTTTGTCTCTGAAAATGCTTTTTGATGAAACCATCAAGCTAAGTGAAGAGATAAGAAAAAGGATGAAGTTGGTCATCTTGTTTTCGCTTATTATTTTGTCTGTTGATTCCTTTTATATATAAGCTGCATGCATAGCACTAACATCTGATGCATGTGTTCATTTGTTCTTTTAACAGGTAAAAAGAGACATGCAAGGGAAGGGAGGAGAAGAGATTATTCCAAACAATGTTAAGTCCAGGTAAATCAAACAAAGAAGCATATCTTCTTATTGATCACTAACCTATTGAGTTGAATATGTCATAATTATATGGGTGGAAAGTTGTGTTTTTCCTTCCTTTTCTTCATTATTATTTTATTTTATTTTTACAGCGAAAGACTACACTGGCAATTAGAGATATTTTTTTGGTGGGGATTAATGCAGTGTATTTTTTCTGGTTTCTTTGCTATTCACTTTACCATGCATGGGTCTTTTCATGGTAAATACTAATTATATTGGCATTATTACCATGGATGGGTCTTTTCAAGGCATCTGCTCCTCATATGTCCCCTGCAGATTAAGATCAAGGTATGTTTTTATCTACAATATTGTTTATTAAACTTACCATTTCTTATGTTTTTTCTCTATGTAGGATCTCATTATCCCATGGGTTCATTTGATCGGATTTTAGGCACTCAGAATTGATCAAAGAGGAGCATTATTGCAAGGCCTTTAAGGAAGAGAAAGACCATATCAAGGCCTTCTCATGAAGACCAAATACCAAATGATCAAGGAGATGCGGTTCAGACGCTGAGCTTCCCCCATTCCTGCTCGAGCAGCTCGGCACCGGCGAGGAGGGAAAAGGGGCACCGTAGGAGAGGATCCATCAAGGTGCAGCTGGTACAATGGTTGAGGGTGGAGGTGCTCACGTCTGACAAGTTCGGGGCATGCTCTTTGTGAGTATCATCTTGAGAAAGTGAGGATTAGGAGCAACACCAACCATGTTACTGGCCGTGGATTGAGAAACAAGTGTAAGAATCCTGTTGATGTTTATGAACAGAATGACTTGGAGCATGGATCAGTGGAGGAAGGAGAGGTTAGTCCAGACATGAAGGATGATACTGTTTATAAGCCAAGTTCCTCCAATATGGTCATGGTTAAAGCCCCTAATCTTTGTCGAAAATTGTCTCAAAGAAATGCTAAGTAGATATCTATCTTAGTTAAGAGCTGTGTAAAACAGATATGTTGTGTTATTGACAGAATGTTCTACAAATGCATTTTTTTAGGATGAAATGTTTTATGAATGCATTAGTTTGAAAAAATCATCCGTGGACACCTTAGGGATGGGTGTTCTGTTTACGGACATATAAGATACATAATATATTCCAAAATATTTGAATCGGATATCAATTTGGGATAATTTTATCTATTTCCAATCCGAATAATTTGGGAGTATTATAGAATCGGATTTTAAAATCAGTTTTTATTTGAAATATATTTTAAAAATAATGAATAAGAATAAAAACACATTGTAATAACGAATAAGAATAAATTCACCTCATAATAATGAATAAGAAATAAGTTCACATTGCCATAATGAAAAAGTAAATTCACATCGTGCGTCTTACATATTGTTTCTTACAATATATAAGACATAATTCGTTGACATCATCTAGAAAAAAAATGACAATCGATATTATTTTACCATAGCATACAGTATATATATATATATATATGTTTATTATTATTATTATTAATATTAGTTAATATCAGCGCCATACATTAATTAATATTTGCGCCATCCTCATAGGTAATTTATTCATAGAGCAATACAGAAAATAAAATTTTATATCAAGACAAACTTAAAAAATATAGAAAATATTGCCAAAAATAAAAAATAAAAACAATCAATGATTCCAATTAGCAACTTATTACTTTCAGATCAAAGATGCAATAGTTCACAAACTAATGTGGGATACACTAAGAGAGCGTGAAGACATATTTATATATAAATTTTTGTATATAGTACAACTTTTCAGCTCTCTCTTGCATCACTTTCAATGTATAGCTTTTATATTCCCAATTCGTATGTTATAATAAAATTTGAGAAACATTAAGGAATGTTACACTTCATATAGCTTAACTTATATAAATAAACTATATATTTAATTAAATTTAAATTCAACTTTTTTAATGGGACCCACACTATATATATATATATATATATATATATATATATATATTGAAAGTGGATTATGTGTAAGTAGGAGTTTAGTTTTTTTACATCATTATAGCCTAATTTTAATTTTTTTAAAAGCACTTGTTAATAGATATTGTGAAATGAATTTTTATTATAATTACCTTGACAATTAAGATGAAAAGCTTGGAAACATTAATAGAATGAGTTGAAAATTTATAATTATCCTTATTATTATTTTTATTTATTTATATGAATTTTAAGTAGTAGAATACTTTAAATTTCTTTAAATAAAAGGTGTAGTTTATTTATATAAAACTTATAAATTTTTTATCTAGCCACTATTATTTTGCAAATGCCATTTTCCATTGTAATTTTGCAAATAATTTGCAACCGCTTTAGAATGGCCAAAACTGGTGCATAAATTTAAAAATATGTATATTCTTACAACTAGCCGGTTGGAAATCAGTGGAAAATGTAGGGATGGGTTCGATCGGATATGGTCATATCCGAATCCGACCCGAATGCAAAATTGTGAAACTGAATCCGACCTAAATTTGAAGATTATATCTATTTTATTTACTATATCCGTATCCAACCCGAATTTGCATGACCAGAATTTAACCCGATT
>JAURVB010005267.1:0-12296 GCA_033002965.1 Piper betle
GGGCTAGTAAATCTCAAGATAAGCATTCACAATAACAAGTAATAAATCTCAAGATCCAAAAATCAGTACATAAATCAAATTTATGAATATAACCACAATGAAGAACATGCTAATGATGATCGAGCATATAAAATGAAATAAAATTAAATCGTATACCTAAGTTGGCAATTATGTGGTGGCAACAGCGACGGCTGCGGTGATTGGTGTCCCATGAGCGAAATCGGTAAGGAGGAGTGGTTCGAGGTGGCCAGAGTTGCCACTGGGTGGCGGCAACAACTGGTCGACGGTGGCGGCAATGGTTGTGACCAGCTAGGGTAAGATCGGCTAAGAGGTGGTGTCGGCTAGGGAGAGGGGAGGAGGGCTAGGGAGGTTGAGATCGGCTAGGGGGTGGACGGCATGGCCGGCAGAGATGCACGATTAGCTGGCTCGGAACTAGTCACCAGGCTAGTGCATGCAAGCGGCGGCCCCGTTTTTGGACGGGTCGCCGTGCATGCAGTTTTCTGGGCTGGGGAAGGGTTGGGAAGGATGAATGAAGGGCTAGGGAGGGTCGCCGGAGTAGGTGGCTAGTGGCTATACATGCAGGGTGGTGACAGTGGGTGGCTGTGAGAGGAAACAGGGAGAAAGTGGAGGGAGAGAATGGAGGAAAAGAGGTGGCTGCTAGAGGAAATCAGGGAGAAAGTGGAGGGAGAGAAGGCATATGCGTGCCTTCTATAAAGTGTATAACCCAGCAATTTGTTCCCAATTCATGGGCGTATGATGATTTTCCGAATGCTGGAAGACTTAACACGGCATATAATATTGAATTGTATATTTGTAACCGAGTCAGTCGTTATTGTTCATATCACCTGTCTAGGAATTTCCAGATCTGCATATATAATGTGGTAGAAAAGGAAATGAAGAATGTGAACTCCCAATATATATATATTATATATGACCATCTTTTAGCATGCTCGCACTGCAAGTTCCACATGTAATTTTAGTCCACATAGAAAATATTCAATGTATGTACCCAACGTTTGTTAAAGAAAAGTATGAACATATTTATAGTACTTTTTCCCGTTTAATACCGACCCTTGGACTCTATATGAGCACTACTGTCACAGACGTGATTCATGGGCGTGCCGGGAACTGGGGTTTGGGTGTTGTCCCTAGGTGTCCCGCGTCCATGATGGGGTAGCGGTGGCTATCCGAGTGGTGGAAACAACATGCGGAGGCTAACCCGTGTCGAGTTGCAGGTTGCAAACCGAGGTGCACGAGCTGCTGTGTGATCGAGCATGGCTATGGAGCATGGCGTCGAGTTACAGCAGTGGTGTCGGCACATGGGTCGGTATTTGGTGTACCGAGCATGTGGCCGAGTCCAGGAGGAAACCTCAGGTGGTTGCTGATCGCTGTTTGGGTCGGTAGAGCGAGGTTCTCGTGCAACCGTGGACCGAGCAGGCTACCGAGCCGAGTACCGAGCACTGTAGCGGGCGAGCGCGCAGTTGTGCGCGCTGGTGTGCGCGCAAGGAGCGACAGGCGCGTTGTGCGCGAGCGCGCGGGTGCGCGGGCACGCGAGCGTGCGGGCGTCGCGCGGGCGCGCGATGACGCGCGCTGTGTTCGCGCGAGCGGGCGCGCGCGCAGACGCGCGCGCGAGCAGATGCTGGTGGACGCGACAGTGCATGGGCATGCACGAACGGTGGTGCTGGTTCAGGGCGATGGTGGTGGACCATTGCTGGCAGTTGGTTGGTGAATTGCTGAGGGAGGTTGAACCATGTCTGGACGGTGCTGGAGTCGAGCCGGTGGGCGCGACGGGAGGACCAGCGGTGCAGCCAAGGCGGTTTGTGATAAACATCCATGGACGTTGCTGGGGGTGTATCTTGGTGGAAGATATGATCCATATCCAGACGTGGATGCTGCAACAAACTTCTGATGATAACCACAAGGCCGTTGGGAAGAACCTGGACGTGATGTGCTGCTAGGTTGCTGGATACGGTGGATATTGCAGATCATTGTGGATGAGGATGCAAGGATCCGGAGTTATCTGAAATCAGAAGGACGTGGTGCATATATAAGTGCATAGGGGTTATGCTGGAAAAGGAGGTCGGCAGGTAGGCTGATCAGGAGGTCGGCAGTTTGGCTGATCAGGAGAAGACCGAGAGGATCGAGGCTCTGGAGGTCGGTAGATCAGGAGAGATCGAGAGGTCTTAGTGGTCTGGAAATCGAGTCTGGAGAATCTCTGGAGATCGGTGAATCAGGAGAGATTGAAGGATTGAGAGGCCAGATCAAGGAGAAACGTGGGAGTGGATCAATAGGGGAATTGAGTCCGGTGAGGAGGAGAGTTCCTGAGATTCCAGGCGTGTTCTCTGGTGAAGGAAAGCAGCGGGGTGCGGCTGGTGAGAAAGAAGCGTGGAGTTGCTGCAGCCGGTGTTCGTGGTGAGCGCTGGAACTCCATCGGCTTGCTGGAAATCAGGTACACGTTGTTAGGTTGCTTGTGTTGGCAATCGGGATAGAGTTACTCGGGGAGTAATTCTTGTGCGCCATTGTATTTGGGTACATTGGGGCGAGGCTGTGGGGGCTGTCCACGAGCCGAGCAAGTGCTTGAGAGGAGAGTTCGAGTGCTTGTAAAATCCTTATGATCGAGTGAATGATATAAGGTTGGGAAGTGTTTTCCCGTAATCTGTGTTTTGCTTGTTGGCTGGCGTTTTAGGCAGGGAACTTCTGTAGTCGAGGTCGCGGTCGAAGTTTACAAGGCACGCAGTTGAGGGGACTGGTGCTGAGACGAGCAAGGGCAGACGGCACGAACCCAGGGCGTGTTGCTGGCTGGGCGATCGGGCAGTGCTGTGTGGGGTGCTGTTTGACTTCTGGAACAGCCTATCGGCAAGGCGTGTCGGTAGCCAGAAGTGCTGTGTTGGTGTTTGGTGCGGTACCAATACGCGGGGTGATCGAGCGAAGGGTTGAAGGCAGCAACCTCGGGGTGTTGAGGTTGGCCGAACACAGGTTGGTGTTGGCGCTGTTAGGCTTCCGTGTTTGCTTTATATTGCATTCTTGGTGTTAGGCTGGTGTTCTCGGGTCGAGAATACGCCGCGCGGACTGGTTAAGGGCGGAAAATTTGGTCCTAGAATCAGGCCCGTGACAACTACCATATGCGATCTCTAGTCCCCATCCTCCTCTTCTCAACTCACAATTATGGTATAGGAAGGAAGAGCAAAACCTAGTGCACAGAGGGGAAACATATATAGAGAAAGACATGGCAAAGCTTGGTGGATTGATCAAGTTCTTTGTGCCCATTTTGGTGTGTTTAATGGCTGCCAGTGGTGGCCAAGCTTATGTCCGGTCCTCTGGCGTGAACCGGCCATGGAGGGCAAGTCTTGGGTTGGGCCATGAGTGGTTAACCCGGCTACATTTCTTCATCCATGATAGGGTGTCCACGGCCAACATTACGGCCAGCTCGCCAACCTTGTTTGGTTAGTTGCTCATCGCCGACAATCCGCTAACGGAGGGGGCCGATCCGTTGTGAGAAGAGGTGGGGAGGGCTCAGGGAATGTATGGATCGGTGGGAAGGGGAGGAGATGCAGCTCATCATGGCGATGAGCTTTTCCTTCTCTAAAGGGAGGTTCAATGGCAGCTCACTTAGTATGCTGAGTCAGAACCCGATTAGGAACCCGGTCCGGGAGCTAGCCATCGTCGGCTGTACCAGTAACTTCCGGCTGGCCCGGGCAATTGAGACGGTGAGGACGGTGGAGATGGTGGGGTTGAGCGCCATTGTTTAGTACAATGTGACGGTCGTCCACTATTCATATCTACATTGACTGTGGGTCAATGTATACCTTGCATGCTTCTTCTTTTGTTGATTTATTATATCTTAATATATACTATTGTTGACTCATGAAATAAATTAATATGATCTCAAATTTTCGGTTTTATAAGATGTACCTTGATGCTTTGTTGGGTAATATCAAATCTTTTTTATTTATTTGGCGCGTGTGTACCTCATGGTGCGTGCATTTCTAAAATATGAATTAAGCTACAATAGTGTTACCACTTACCAATTTTGCACACTAGCTAAGACGGTGTCATTAGCTAAACTATTCTTATATAAATACAATGCAGTTAAGTGATTCAACTAATCAAAAAATATTAAAAAATTAATCAAATTAATATAATATATTTTCTTATCAAATTAAAGTCTAGCTTTAAAAATTAGATCGAGTCTATTAAAAAATTATAATCAATCTCATTATTCAATAAGACTCTATATGTAAAATTAAAATTTGTCTTTATACTATGCAATTTCATGGTTGATGGCACAACATATTGCCTAATAAAAATAAACTCTTAGCGGTATCAAACTCTTGGCGAGGCCAAGATCCTTCTAAGGATGTAGTGTATAATGATGACTTCATTATCTGAAATACTAAATCGCTAGGGTTTGTTGGGTTCACCCAATTGTGATCATACATTTGCGGGATCTATTAATATTTAGGAATGGCCATCAGTTTAATCATTTCATTTGTACCGCTCCTAAACCAGCCCAAGGCCCGAATGGGCCGAGCTGCATGTCCACGTCCACCACTTTGTTGCTGCGGCCCAACTACTAGCCCAAGTTTGCCTAGTCTTAAGGGACCCTTAGTTTTTAGTGACGTGGCACATGACATGGACGATTGCCGTAATCAGCATATGATTACGTGGCAACCAGTACAAGAACATGTCACCAATTTGGACAAATTTTGGTGGCATGTTCCTCTAAACCTTTCCAAGGCCGCTTGCCCTCCCCTAACTAGGGCTAGTCGCCCAAGGTCACACTTCGAAATTGGAGTGTATTATTTATGTCCGTCTACTTAAATTTATTATTCATGGTTAAAATTTTTTGTCAAATTTATCACTATCAATATAGTCAAAATTCAGTCAAAGTGAAAATTTAAATTTATCTGTCATATTTATTGTATTATCTAACCATTTTATATGTTATAAATACTAATTACTCTCACAAGGAGCTAATATTTCATTTATATTAGCATTATGATTTTTATTTTTCTTAGTTTCTCTCATTTCAATTGACATAAAAATTAAAATTGTTTTTTTTAATTATTAATTTGAATAAATAAACTTTATATTACCCGAAAAAGTTCAAAATTAAGGTCGATTTACTTTAGATTTAATAATTTTCAGTGATAATTTTTGTTAGTCATTCGGTCGATCGTTTTCATGTGTCATTTATTTTTATTTAAAATATAATTGGTCGATTGAATTCCGTAACTAATGCTTTGGACGTAAGTCGGACATGGTCATTTGGTTGTCCACACCCACCCCTCCTGGCAAGTGCACCATTATATACATGCCATATAAATATTTTTAATTTTAAAATCAGTTGGAAATGATTATTCACAAACTATAGATGTTAAAATAGTTTGTTTCCTCTGACAAGTTTGTAAGTTTAAATCATTTGATCTTTAACAACCAAAATAATAAATATGTAGAAAACCTAACATGAATTTGACATTTTGGATTTTAAAAATTATTCTTAACTTTGCATATTTTATATCTATTCGTATTAATAAAATTGAACTCAATACTTGCTAGAGATTAAAAGTAGAAAAATCAGCCAACTAAAGTACACGAAAATTAATAAAAAGTACAATAAAAATACCTCTTACATAGGATCACCGAATCAAATAGTGCTAATTTTAATTTCCTAAAAAATAAAACTAATAATACCTCCAGCAAAGGGTTATGGATTCAACTATCACTATCTTTATTTTCTTTAAAAAAATAATAAAAATAGAAAGCTTCAAGTTCGAACCAAAGTAACTTGAATTTCTAACTTCCTATTAAAGAGACTATCTAATTGTCTTAAAAAATATAATAAAAAATTAAATAATTATTATTCATCTTTTCATTCAAATAAGTATATTTTTAAAGTCAATCACAATATATATTTAAGTTATTAAATTATTATAATTTACCTCATCTAATGAGACTTTATATATAAAATTAAAATTTATCAAGTACACTGCGTATGACACATCTTTCCTCGTCATAAGTTAGGAACTCAGGGATATGGTCAGCTACTTGTATTTGACTATACATTTTGATTCGTAGCTTTGGTAAAACAACAAGAACAATAGATGAGATATAACATTTTCATCGGTCATTTTGTAAAGAACACAAGGATCAATATGGACATGCAAATTCGTTGGTTGATCCATCTGCTCATCCCAAGCAACACAATAGGGGAATTTTTTAAAAATTTTTATATCATTTCGTTTTATTGTATTTCTATTTCATATAAATTTTTTTATTTACATTATTTTTATGCCAACTAAATGGACCTAAATAAATATTCTCAACGTGAGTTTTTTCCAAGGCATCCACTCTAGTCGTGAAATTAAAGGGACTACTTTGGAAACTTCACATTATTTTCACTTGCCCAAGAAGCTACCACATGGGAACATATTCATAGGCCAATATTTCAACGGAAATTGGTTCAATAGTGAAATCTTATAATGCAGTGAATGCTTACAAGCATATCCTGAGTCGTTTACCGGTTGCTTTGAAAAGTAAAAAAAAATCCTGCATTGTTTTACTTTGTGAAATTCACTTCCATTATTTTTTTATATAAACTGCACATGATCAGTTCATTTGATTACTACCCATGAAAATTAATACCTTAATCAATTTTAATTTTGTTTATCTTAGGTTCTCAACTGGATTACTAAAAAAATATGAATCGTACACGTCCTAACTTATTTCTTACTTTCCACGATGAAGATAGCATAAGATAGAAGCTGGCCAACATTAACATCCCTCGTACATTTACACATTGATAACGAATATTTTTCATCATAAAAATTCTAGCTATGTGATCACTACTATCAATGAAAGAACTACGTACATCATGGGATGCTACCATTTTTTAGCACAATTCACATCTCGCCACTCACCACTTGATTCCTATTTATACGTAAACATGTCCGACCCGTCCTAAAGCTCATAGAATTGCATGTGTAGGAAACAAAAGAAGATGAAAGAAGAGAGTTAGAGATGGCAAAGCTAGGAGCACTCTTTTTCACTGTACCACTTTTGTATCTGCTGCCTGCCAAGAGCAGCCAAGCTTATGTAGACTCCTCTTTCATACTAAAGGATTGGAAGGCAAGTTTTGAATTGGGCAAACAGAGAATGACTAACCTTCACTTCTTCCACGATAAGGTGGGGGATGAGAATGCAACTGCCGTCGAGGTGGCGCCGGACCAACCACGGCCAAGTCGCGGACCTTATTTGGCCTTGTCTCCATTGCCGACTGACTCGCTGAGGGAGACCGCCAATCCGACGTCGAGGGAAGTGGGAAGAGCTCAGGGTATTAGAGCCGCAACAGGGAGGGATGAGTTGAGACTCATCATGGCCTTGAGCTTTTCCTTCTCCACCGGTCGGTTCAAGGGGAGCTCTCTTTGTAAGGTTAGCCAGATTCCGATAACGCATACCGTCCGGGATCTGGCCATTGTCGACGGGACGGTTCGGTTTGCTAGGGGAGTTGCAGTGGCAAGAACAATTAAGTTGGTATGCGATTAATGCCCTTGTTGAGTACCATGTTAAGGTGGTGCACTATTGACATCTTTAGTAAGGAATCAAGAAGCTCTATCTTCTATATATTTGGGATGTTGATTGTATGTTAAGGTGGTGCACTATTGACATCTTTAGTAAGAAATCATGATAGGCCATCAATTTGCACCAATGGGTGGAATTTTTTTAGTGGTGGTGGAATGTGAGATCTCCGAAATTATATTCACATCCAATACTTAATACAACAAAATGTTACTTAAAACGATAAAATGTTATATATTAATGGAGCTTGCTTGTAGATTTTATACTTGGATGAACCGTCGTGAATAAATACTTATGTCTATAAATTTACACTTGAGGCGGAGCAGTACATCTTTTATTATTTATTTCTCGAGTAATTACATATAAGTATGATATTTTAAGAAATTGGGCATTTAATACCCTATGGGAGTGATTGTGTAATTAGTTTAGTGTTATTTGTATGTGTTGGTGACTAAGGATGCGTGAATGAGGATGCGTGTTAGATGAGGGTCAGGTTGTCTTAAAAAAAGATTTGCATCGGATCACTTCAGGTCTTTGCCCTCTAGGTTGAACAAGATGGTGGGAGTGTTAGGTTGATGTTTATCGGGTGTGTTCTTGTGAATGTGGTTGCACAATGTGCGCTATCGTTAGATAAGAGATTGCCTTTTAAAAAAAGCATATCATTTCCATTAATCGCTACTTAGAGAAAAAATATTAAACCTTCAATACTCAATATCAAAACCACTTGTAAAAAAAATAATAATTACCTTCAATAGTTTGTTTATCACCTCCCACGATGGTGATAGAATAAACTAGATATATAGCTGGATTGCTAACAACCCGGCATAAATTTATGCAGTGCCAGCTGATTTTTTCTTAAACAATAATGCTGTTTCTGAAGTCAATGGAAGAAAGTAATCATGAAGTACTTCATAACTAATTTTCTAAGATCCCACCCACCACTTGACTTACTATTTATACGTACATAATCATATCCTCCCCATCCTCCTCAAATTCTCCTACGTCCATCGCAGGAAATCAAACAGTTAGAAGGTATTGAGATGGGAAAGCTAAGAGCACTCTTATTCATTCTACCATTTCTTTTGTGTCTATTAGCTGCCAAGAACAGCCAAGCTTATGTTGAGTCATCTTTCATACCCAAGGATTGGAGGGCAAGCCTTGGGTTGGGCAAAGAGAGGTTGACCAACCTTCACTTCTTCTTCCACGATAGGGTTAATGAAACCTCCGTGAAGGTGGCCTCGGCCCCCACCACGGCCAATTCGTCGACCGGATTTGGCACGGTGGCGATTGCAGATGAACCGTTGACGGAGAGCCCTGATCCAAAGTCGGAGGAGGTGGGGAGAGCTCAGGGGATCATAGCCTTGGCAAGTAGGGATGAGTTGAAGCTCGTCATGACCTTGAGCTTTTCCTTCTCCAAGGGAAAGTTTAATGGAAGCTCACTTAGCATGCTTAGTGAGAATCCCATCACACATCCAGTACGGGAGCTCGCCATCGTCGGTGGCACCGGTAAGTTCCGGCTGGCCAGGGGAGTTGCACTGGCAAGGACAGTGAAGATAGAAGGGTTAAACGCCATTGTTGAGTACCATGTTAAGGTGTTACACTATTAAATCACATCTTAAACCAAGCTGCTTCATTGTTTACTTGGTTGTTGACCTTTATGTGATCTGCCATTCCATGGCCTATTGTCCCTAAAGCTATTTGTTATGCTGTTATATTGTTATATTGTTCTGTTTAAATCATGCATTTAATTTCATTTGAAGTTTGTGCTCTTTAATTTGGAAACAAACATAAAAATATCAAAAGTAGATGCAAGGTTATGGCATTCAGACACAAGGCATGACAGTCCAACATCGAGTGCCCAGAACTAGAAAGCCGGGAGAATTTCAGGCGGTTCATTAATTATATGTTTAACTTAATTAACTATTACAATAGATGGTTAAAGTCCTAATTAGCGATGGGGTTTGGGTGTTATTACGAAAATAGTCTTTGCATTAAATTTGCTACATAGTGAGACATTTTATTGATACAAATATGAGTCCCTAGGGGTGCTAATTGAGCGAGCGAGTCAAGCTTAACATGTATTCGAACTCGGATTGAATAGTTTTAAACACGTTTGAACTCAACTCGAGATCGAACGAGTTATGGATATACATGCTCGTGTGAACTTATTCGTTAGCTCGAAACCAGCTTGATTAAAAGTCAAAAGTACCTCACTACCACAACCTTGAAGTCAAGGAGGTGAATACTTACCATCTCAACTATCTTGCTTCTTTGTTATTATATTTCATATATATATATATATATATATATAATATAATATAAAGACTATATTATTATATTATTTTATCGAGTCGAGTTCGAGTCGAAGCTACGAGTCGAGTTCGAGTTATAATCGAGTCGAGTCGAGTCGAACACGACCTTGCTCAAGCTCGGCTCGGAAGAGTTCGAGGTTCGAGTCGAGATCAAGCCGAGCCGAACGTTAAATGCTCACGAGCTGGCTCGCTCAATTAGCAACCCTATGAATCCATAAAGTGATTTATTATATAAGGTTTATATTGGTAACATACTGACTCAAAAGAAGGTTAACATTTGCCTTGTGATGAAAGAGGAGTTGCATGGGAGAAGAGCCTTCAATTATTTTTGCAATCGAAACTTGAAATGAGCTCCAATATTATTTGTTTGCTGTTTGTAAAGCATATTTTATCCGATCGGCACGTACTTAGTTTAGATATATTTCTGATGCGGAACAAGTCTACTGTTATTGGTAGGGGTGGGCATCGGTCGGACGGACGTCGGACAAGTTATTGTCCGTGTTTGTCCGAAATTTTATCGGACAAAACTTGTCCGACCGAATTAATGTCCGACTTGTCCGTCGGGCCCGGACAATGTCCGTGGACGGTCCAAAATCAAAACCAAAATTTTAAACCCTAACAAAGAAACTAAACCCTAACAAAAAAAAATCACTGTTCATAGCCGCGCGCCGCCGCCGCCTCTCGCCCCTCGCCCTCCCTTGCCTCCGCCGAACCGCCACGGTCGCGACACGCTGCCTCCGCTCCGCCACCTTTGCACGCTGCGACCGCCGCCGCCTGCCTCCGCTCCAAGCTTGGACCGCCGGCCTCCGCTCCTAGCTTGCACCGCCTGCCTCCGCCGGTCCGCCACCATCGGCTCGTGTCTCCGCCACCCTCTACGCCCCGTGTGAAGATCCACCGTCGCCTGGGCTTCCCTGCATCCGCCGCTCCAGCCTCTGCCGCTTCAGCCTCCGCCGACCTCCGCCGCCGCCTGCCTCCGCCGGACCGCCACCCTAAACTTCTGTCACTGCCTGTCAGTGCCTCGTCTGCCCTGCCTCTGCCGTCGGACTGCCGCCGCGACGCTCGCCGGACTCCGTCGAACCGCCGCGCGTTGCCGCCACGTATATATCACTTAATTTATTTTAAATTTAATTTATTTTATATCTAGGATTAATTTTTATTATTTTATAAAATTAGATTATTTATACTTAGATGATAATGTAAAAAAATTTTATACTAATGAAATTATGCAGTGATTGAGCTATAAAAATTTGTGCTTTGGTGAAGGAAATTTGTATCTTGGAAAGAATAGGTACTGTCAAAGTGTCAATTAATAATATTTGTTGATACCACTTTTATAAATAGAATTGATTTATACTAGTTATAACATTTTATATTTATAATTTGATTTTTTTCACAGATGGATCATGCAAGTTCATTACTAAATGTAAATGAACAAAGTGGAGATGAAAAAGATAACAAAAATTCGATTGCTAAAGAAGGAGAATCTCAAGATGGAGATGGCCTTATTGATGAAATTAAAAATGGTAATTCGGTGTATGGGCTGTTTTCACTATATAAACTCTTAGCATTTTCAACTAATTATGCTAAATATTGACAAGCACAACGGCAGTTTGAATGAAGCAGAAGTCATATTGAACACATTCTAAATATGTGTATCCTACTTATGATGTTATCTCTTTGCTTCCCTTGCTATACTTAGCATTTTGATAATTGCTGGAGAATACCAAATTTCAAAGATTGTTTTTTGTTAAGGGATACAAAGATTGAAGGATGGTGAAATTTTTGTTGAGATTAATTTATAAAATCTGGCCTGTTCTTTTTTATACCAAACTTTAGCTTGTTTAAAGTCGTAGTTTTCGAATCTACTTTTTCTTCAAAATGTTTCGTTACTTGAGACGTTGGTGCTTATTAAAGAATGAAACTAGCGCACTTGATTAACTGTTCACTCACATTTGCATGAGAACAGATGCTTTCTTGCAGAACAAACATCATATACTATTGGCGATATAATTGAAATTTTGAATGTTTCATCATTGGCTTTACTTGTCATCTTTTTATGTTATTTCACACAGGAGATTGTTGGGTCTTAACTCTCAAAGTATTTATGGCTTATAATAAGAGTGACTTTTATCCTATGTATGTCATTTTTTGTTATTTAAGATATTAAATATCAATTTTATGTATGAACTTAATTAATTTACTATATATTACATTTTAAAATTTTTATAAACTATAATATTAGCCTTACAAATGTTGAAAATATTATATTATTGATGTAAAATATCGGTCATTCGGTCGGTCATTCGGTCGGACAAAGAAATGTCCATGTTTGGTTTGTTTTAATTCGGTCAAATTCGGTCGGACATACTTCGGACTTCGGACGGACGGACCAATTCGGACGTCCGC